>CM053034.1:31216568-31311568 GCA_028564925.1 Lithobates sylvaticus | reverse complement strand
GGCTGCCCATCTGTGGGCGGTCCAGTATTGGCCATTTTTAAAAATGTTGTGTTGTGATGATAGGCAGCCTGGAAGCTGTAAAAACGTGACTTAACTGCCTATTTTCAAATGTCTGCGTAAAAGAGCTGCATTTCTTATTAAAGACTGGAAAATCCGTTTTAAATTTTGGATTTTATTTGACAACAAATATATGTTGAAATGCAATGATGACGCATTCTTATGTCAAAACGTCGGGTGGAGCTAAGGACGTGTGACGCTGATTGGAGACACGGCGGCCATCTTTTCAGTTGGAAACGCTGTTATGTTTCTATATGCCTGGCGGTCATTTTAAATACATGTGAGTGTACCAGCCCTGTTTTAATAATAAATCTTATCATTAGATGTCTGCGCAATGAGCGTCTGCGCATACATATATGTGGATACTGGAGCTGTCTGGGGAAATATAAGTGATTTGTTCATCGAGAGATTACTAGGTTTACTGCCATCTGAGGTTATTGATCATTGCAGAGGGATCCTTGGGGCCATTCATCAATGTTTATTCTGTGTGTACCCTACACATTGACGGTAAGGGTCAGTTGATTTGGGTGTTGGTGGTGGCTATCCTTTCCGCTTTATCAATCTTTGGATGAAGATCTGGATTTGATCATTCTTTCAGTTTTTTATGATTGATGGACTTTATTGTTTATTTATTATTTTAGCGCTACACCTTTTTATTATATGTTTCATTGTTGTGTCAAGCAATATAGTGTCAGCTGCTTTTTTTACTTTTATTTATTGCATTCTTTAGCACAGCAGATTCTTTTATTTTTATATATGTTTAAAAGGTTACCTTTACTTTCCTTATAAATGTCCAATAGATTAGCATTTAAAAGATAAGTTATGAATACCCCAGTTAATGAGGGATGGGCGAACGGTTCGGCCCGAGCATAAGTTCGGGCTGAACTTTGTTCGGATGTTCTGCAAACACCGAACAATATGCAGTGTTTGGGGAAAATTCGGAACACTGTTAGGCCCCTTTCACACTGAGGCGTTTCTAAGCTGCCAGTAAAACACTGAGCGCTTTTGAAGAGCTTTTCAGGCGCTTTTGAAGAGCTTTCCATTCATTTCAATGGAGAGGGGCATTTTTTTCACCGCCCTGCCAGTGCACTGCCCCAGTGTGAAAGCATTCATTGATTTTAATGGAAATAGGTTTTCGTGAGTTTTCAGGCACTTTTTTTAGCGTGAAAACGCCTGAAAAGCGCCTCAGTGTGAAAGGGGTCTTAAAGTCTATGGGACATTAACATGAAAAATCAAAAGTGCTCATTTTAAAGGCTTATATGCAAGTTATTGTCATAAAAAGTGTTTGGGGACCTGGGTCCTTTCCCAGGGGACATGTATCAATGCAATTTTTTTTTTTTTTAAACAGACGTTTTTTCGGGAGCAGTGATTTTTTTAATGCTTAAAGTGAGACAATAAAAATGTAATTTTCCTTTAAATAATGTGCCTGGGGAGTGTCTATATTATGCTTGTAAAGTGGCGCATTTTCCCCTGTTTAGAACAGTACCACAGCAAAATTACATTTACATAAACGGGTGACCCCGCCCCCCTCTGACAATATGGGAAGCCACGGGGAAGTCCCCGTGCATCAGAAGGGTTTGGTATGGATTTTGAGGGGGACCCCTATGCCATTTTTTTATTTTGGTTCGGGGTTCCCCTTAATATTCATACCAGACCCAAAGGGCCTGGTACTGGATGGGGGGGGGGGTCCCCATGCTGGGGGGGGTCCCCATGCTCTTTTTTTCAATGATTTTTATCTATATTGCCGAGACCCGACATATCATTGTAGCCACGATCAATTTTAAATGACAATTTTTCCTTTAGAAATGTCATTTTGCTGTGGTACTGTTTTAAACACAGGAAAAATGTGTCACTTTACAGGCATACTATAGACACCCCCAAGGCACGATATTTAAAGGAATATTTAATTTTTATTGTTTCACTTTAAGCATTAAAAAAATCACTGCTCCCGAAAAAACGCACGTTTTAATTTTTAATTTTTTTTTGCATTGATACATGTCCCCTGGGGCAGGACCCAGGTCCCCAAACACTTTTTAGGACAATAACTTGCATATAAGCCTTTAAAATTAGCACTTTTAATTATTCATGTTTGTGTCCCATAGACTTTAACGGTGTTCTGACAAATTTTTTGCCTGTTCGGTATGTTCAGGTGCGATCCGAACTGGGGGGTGTTCAGCTCATCCCTACAGTTAATATAATAAGTATGGTTTTGCTCCAAAAAGATACACTATACTCCTCTACTATTCCTTTCCATTCAGAATCTATTTCTGGAGTAGTTTATCTTACCTAACACGTGTTAATAGTTCCAGTAATCAGAATTTACACTGTTTGCAAACTACACCGATAATTCATCACCTCAGCTGCATATTGTTATGGCTTCGGCGTTAATTAAAGTAACCCAGATCTATGAAGTTAAGGAAATAAAGGAAAGCAGTTTAAGAATAAACACACCGCAAATCTCGGAAACCTCCGCTTATTTTCATCTTATCTTATTGTGGATTTTGGATTAAATACTGATTAATTTGTAAGCGGAGGCAATGAGTAATCAGCTCTGTACCATCTTGTATTCCAAGTGACATTCAAATTATAAAGTGTAGCTTGGATTATCTGTGTTCCTGCAAATTACCTCTTTATAAAAGTCAAAGTAAACATGATTTGCACACGAGAGGTATTATTATCTTCTTGTTAAGACGCTGCATGGCTTTTTGGATTACAGCTTGTCTGCCGGTCATGTCTCACAAAATGTAGACATCTAAAAAAAAAAAAGGACATTCTTCAATAGGCATGGTGGTTTATAATTATATTAAATTTAGGGACTCAGAGAGCTCTGTATATAAATATAACATTCAAACGACAAGCTAGCGGAGTTTTTTTGGCCCAGTTTCCCTTTTCTATTTCTTCCACAATTTTCTGTCATGGCTGTTGCTCGCAATAAAATTCTGATTGAAATCCAGCCTTACCTACAATTCAATCTTCATTGTTCCACGGAAATACGCAATCTAGTGGCTTAAATTCAAACGTGCCCCAATGTGTTCCACAGATGTGGCCCATGTAGACATATACAGTTGTGCTCATAAGTTTGCATACCCTGGCAGAATTTATGATTTCTTGGCCATTTTGCAGAGAAAATGAATGATAACCCAAAAACTTTCACTTATGGTTAGTGTTTGGCTGAAGCCATTTATTATCAATCGACTGTGTTTACTCTTTTTAAGTCATAATCACAACAGAAGCTACCCAAATGACCCTGATCAAATGTTTACATACCTTGGTGATTTTGGCCTGATAACATGCACACAAGCTGACACAAAGTGGTTTGAATGGCTATTAAAGGTAACCATCCTCACTTGTGATCTGTTTGCTTGTAATTAGTGTGTGTATATAAAAGGTCAATGAGTTTCTGGACTCATCTTTCGTCCAGTGCTGCACTGACGTTTCTGGATTCTGAGTCATGGGGAAAGCAAAAGAATTGTCAAAGGATCTGCGGGAAAGGGTAGTTGAACTGTATAAAACAGGAAAGGGATATAAAAAGATATCCAAATAATTGAGAATGCAAATCAGCAGTGTTCAAACGCTAATCAAGAAGTGGAAAATGAAGAGTTCTGTTGAAACCAAATCACGGTCAGGTAGACCAACTAAAATTTCAGCCACAACTGCCAGGAAAATTGTTTGGGATGCAAAGAAAACCCCACAAATAACTTCAGGTGAAATACAGGACCCTATGAAAACATGTGGTGTGGCTATTTCAAGATGCACAATAAGGAGGCACTTGAAAAAAGATGGGCTGCATGGTCGAAACTCCAGAAAAAACCCATTACTACTCAAATGCCACAACGTTTTCTAATTACAATATGCCAAACAGCACAGAGACAAGCCTCAAACCTTCTGGCACAAAGTCATTTGGAGTGATGAGACCAAAATTTAGCTTTTTGGCCACAACCATAAACACTACATTTGGAGTCAACAAGCCCTATGATGAAAGGTACACCATTCCTACTGTTAAACACGGAAGGGGATCGCTGATGTTTTGGGGATGTGTGAGCTACAAAGGCACAGGAAATTTGGTCAAAATTGATAGCAAGAAGAATGCAATATGTTATCAAAAAATACTGGAGGAACATTTGCATTTATTAGCCAGGAAGCGGCGCCTGGGATGTACTTTGACATTCCAACATGACAATGACCCAAAACACAAGAACAAGTCGACCTGTCATTGGCTACAGCAGAATAAAGTGAAGGTTCTGGAGTGGCCATCTCAGTCTCCTGACCTCAATATCATTGAGCCACTCTGGGGAGATCTCAAATGTGCAGTTCATGCAAGACAGCCCAAGAATTTACAGGAACTTTTTTGCCAAGAGGAATGGGCAGCTTTACTATCTGAGAAGATAAAGACCCTGATCTACAAATACCACAAAAGACTTCAAGCTGTCATTGATGTTAAAGGGGGCAATAAACAGTATTAAGAACTGGGGTATGTAAACTTTTAATCAAGGTAATTTGGGTCGTTTCTGTTGCCATTATGATTTAAAAAGAATAAACACAGTTGATTGATAATAAATGGCTTCAGCCAAACACTAACTATGAGTGAAAGAAACGTTTTTGTGCCATCATTCTTATTCTCTGTAAAATGGCCAAGAAAGCATAAATTCTGCCAGGGTATGTAAACTGGGCTGGCTGGCTGGGTTCACACCCCTGCGAATTGGATGTGGGTTTCCCTGCATCCAATTTGAATGGCAGGAGATTGTGACTGGCTCTCTATGGAGCCGGTTCACACATCTCCGGAACGGCTCCAGTGGAAATTGCACAGGAGTCCTGTACGTTTTCTGGTCTGTTTCCGGTCAAAATTCAGCCAAAAATTTAAGCTGAAATCGGACCTGAACAGGTGAATGGAGACGCACCTGACCCCCTACTGTGAGCCGCTCTGTTCCTCAGTGTGAACCCAGCCTTAAACCTTCCTGTGTGCATTCCACAACCCATCAAGCAATTTCAGATATTACTACTCCTTGGAACCTTTCCAATCATGTCTGGAGATGATTGCCTTGCATGCTCTATAGTGTTCAACTTCTTTGAGGGGCCTGAGCAGAAATCTCTCTCTAAAATTAAAATCTAAGGTTCTTACGACTTTGCTCCTGATTTCCTGTCTCAGATGCCCGTACCTCCAAGCACCATTTATGCCTACTGCCTATCCCTGATCTCTGCCTGTACTTGGACGATTTTTGCTTGCTGCCAACTCTGACTTCTTGCTTGTCTAAACATGATCTTGTCTTTTGATTCTCTACAATCTTATTAGATAAGTTAGGTAAGTATCTGAATTGAAGTCAGTGCTGCATAACAGGAAATGGTGAAGTTTGGGGGATATTTAGTTAGAAAAAAAACAAAACAAGGAGCAAGTAAAGTTTCCTTTTTAACTTATAATGTAAAGCATAGAAATTACAAAATCACACACAAAAGGGACTAAGCATGCGGTTCTGAAGTGCTAATCCTGCCACAGTTTCGCAGTCAGGTAGTGACGTCTATTATTTTCTTGAAAGGGGATCACTGCTGTGCTTTTTGTACAAAACTTTTGTACGAACCTCTAATACTAAAGTATTGCTGTAACACCTCATTAGATATTCACAAACTGTACAGCAATTAGCAAAATCAATAAGGGAAAGAAAATAAATCACGGAGAAGAAAAACAGAAAACTCGAAAAGAATCAACGATTACTTAGATGTTTACAGAAGATATGTAGAAGCCAAGGTTGCTAGACATTAGGGTTTCATTCTACTCTAAATATGGATTTCAGATTATTTCCTGGAGATGTGCTTACAAGCTTTAGCTTATGTTACACTATGGATACTACAAACACTGCAACATGAGATTCTGGCTTCTGTGTTTGAGGGATGGTATGTATAAGGGAAATGGATACAACTGTTAGCCTTGGAAGTTAGAGAAGTGTAGCACTGACCCCCGAAGGAACTGCTGGTTTGATTTGGGCCTGCACTCTGCTAATGTACCCCCACTGAATTGGCTGCTGTCATCCCAACATAGAATGACAGGACAATAAATTTTGATAAAACAATTACAAACAATATAAATACACGGGAGCTCCCCCTACTTTTATAGCTATGCATGAGATCTCACTTAAAGTACTCAATCTTTAGTCTTCTTGTCTTCGCTAGCTAGGATAATTCCTTGTGATTTGTAATCCAAGGGTTAAAGTAATTCAAGTTTAAAGATGCTCTTGGTATAACTTCAGTAACTATGATACAAGGCTTGAGATGCAATAGCAGATAGGCCTTATGCCTGCCTAGTGTCAGTTGCTCCGTAGGATTATAAATCTCAGGGAGGCCTGTATGTAAGTCTGACTAGGTGCAAAAGTTAATAAACTATGGGCCGCAACCCGCCCACCAACTGGATCGGAGCTCTGTATGGTAGCTTTGGTCTGGTGTTTGCAGCTTGCTTCTACGTCAGCTGGCTCCGTCACTCCATTCCGCTATGCTGGGTGAACCCGGTCCTCTGATGCTCAAACGAGTGTCTCTGGATCTCTCCAATCCGGTCACTGTGTCTCTGGCACCATCAGGTCACTCACACAAACTGTTGGAGTTGCGCTCTGCAGTGGCTGTAGGCCGCTTCTTCTTCCTCACAAGTCCTCACAGGCAGGCCATGCATTCAGAAGAGACCTAAAATGTCCGCTCGGGGTCCTTTTATCTCCTACCAAGTATGCAGTGCAAGAGAGGGTGTCCATGGGTAGGTCACCTGGCATTCTGGGAGGTAGGTCAAAAACCAAAGTAAATAGTCACTTCCTGTATTTAGTTCTATTCTTCTTTGAAAACAAAAGTCATCCCAGTCCACTTTCTGTATTTGGCTGCTAGATGGCGCCAAATACTAAGCTATAGAACTGTCCATAGGCCTACACTGTAAAGCATTAACATTACATTAATAGGCAAAAATATGTCAGCGCTCCAGAGGTAACAGCGATACAGTGAAAAGTAGGGCACAAATGTGCCCAGAGCAATTCCCCAGTTTAGCCATGAGATGTCCCTTAGCCAAAAGCGGGGGTCTTCAAACTTTCTAAACATAGGGCCAGTTTACTGTCCTTTAGACTTTAGGGGGCCGGACTGTGATCAGTGGGAGTAGAAAATGTCCCAGGGTCAGGGGGAGTACTCAATGCCCCATCATTGGTTTTAGTGGGAGTAACAGTTTCCCATTGTTGGTATCAGTGAAAGGAATAGTGCTCTAGATGGTGTCAGTGGGAATAATAGTACCCCATTGTTAATATCAGTGGGAGGAATAGCACCCCTTCATTGGTGTCTGTGGGAGGAATAGTGCCCCAGCATTGGTGTCTGTGGGAGGAATAGTGCCCCAGCATTGGTGTCAGTGGGAAGAATGGTGCCCCATCATTAGAGTCAGTGGGAGCAATGGTGTCCAATCATTAATGTCAGTTGTGTATGGAATAACACTTAACACACTTAACCCCTTCACAGCCCTCTAGTGGTTAACCCCTTCCCGCCAGTGACATTTTCAAAGTAATCAATGCAATTTTATAGCATTGATCGCTGTAAAAATGCCAAGCTTTTCTTGTGGTATTTGATCACCTCTGCATTTTTATTTTTTGCGCTATAAACAAAAAAAGGCCAACAACTTTGGAAAAAAAAAAATATATATTTTTTACTTTCTGCTATAAAACATCCAATAAAAAAAATGTAAAAAATCAAACTCCTTCATAAATTTAGACTAATATGTATTCTGCTACATGTTTTTGGTAAAAGAAATCCCAAGCGTATAGTGATTGGTTCACGCAAAAGTTATAGCGTCTACAAATTATGGCATATATACTGGAATTTTAATTAATTAATTAATTAATGTATTTTATTTACTAGTAATGGTGGTGATCAGCGACTTATAGCAGGATTGCAATATTGTGGTGGACAATCAGACACTAATTGACACTTTTTGGGAACCATTGACACTAATACAGTGATCAGAGCTAAAAACATGCACTGTCACTGTACTTATGACACTGGCTAGGAAGGGTTAAACATCTAGTGCAATCAAAGGGTTAAATGTGTGCCTAGCCAGTGTTTTGGTGTGTAATGTGTGCTGCTTTTACTAGGAGAAGTAATGGATTTTATTCCTTGCTTTGCTGGGAAAGAAAATCCATTACTTCCCCGCTGACAGGACAGAGCTCTGCCTTGTTTACATTGGCAGGGCTCTGTCCTGTGTGTCTTCCCGACGATCGGCGGGTGCTGGTGAACATCCATTGGCTGGCGCCGGCTGATCAGCAACTGCTGTGTACAATCGTAAAAATTGAAATAACACTAATGCGGTTAACGAGCGTTTCGCAAAACGAGCACTGTATTTCTAAAAATCCTAACTCGATTTGCGAGTGTTGTCTCGCAACACGAGCAGTATTCAGACCAAAAGCGGTGTGCAGTAACGCTTTTGGCCTGAGGTGGGGGGGCGCCGGAGCATTTGGAAATGCATGGAAAGGCCCGAGGACAGTTCGGCTGACCTCGGCAAGGCTCTGAACGGAGTCTTTCTAAAGGTTTGCCGAGGTCAGCCGAAGTGTGCTCGGGCCTTTTCGGACGTTTCCAAGGCTCTCCGGTGCCCCCCCACCTCTGGCCGCATGCGGTATTGCATCCCATTGAAGTCAATGCGGAACAAAATGATATGCGAGTACATTGGATTACGAGCATACTCCTGGAACAGATTATGCTCGTAATCCGAGGTTCCACTGTAATGAGTATCTAGTGTAAACAAGAGAGTTGACACCAAATAAACAGCAGGGGCTCATTGCCGTTCATTTGATGTCAACTCTATTGTTTACACTAGATACTAATTACTATCATATGCCTATCGTATGTTTTTCATTCTTTTTTACTTGACCTGTTTTTTATGACTTATTGTTAATAAAATATATTTTTGTACTATATCATTGTCCAACATGCCTGTAAAGTCCGAATTAGGGCCCTGTGGCCCTTTACCTTTTCTCTCCTCCAATGCTGTGTACAATCACAGCGCAGCCGGGTTGCCGGTGGCACACGCGTGCGCCCCCTACCCGGAAGTGTAAGTTATACAGTCGGCTAAAAAATAAATGCATGTACTGGATTTGAGCAAATGGTAATAAAATGTGTACATTCTAACTAAGATGTTGGTGTTCTCTACCCAGTTTGGTGATATTCTGAAAAAATTCAGCACTGCTCTATTTTATTTTTACTCTTTGAGCCAGGAATAAACTTGCAAAGACACTAATAGCAAGACACTAATGAGCCAATCACCTATGAGCTGAGATTAATATTAGGAATATGTTCTCCATGTTTCACACCTTAGCCTGGTCTATTTAACGCAGGCTAATTGTGTTCCTCTTGCTAACTCGGCATTGATTTTTCATGCACTCTTCTTTTGTCACATGAAAGACAGGTGACCTGGAGTCGATGTGAAGAAAACCCTGTTTTGATTGTTCCAATCATCACATCAGCTTCATATCATGTGTCACCCATTGTGTG
This sequence comes from Lithobates sylvaticus, assembly GCA_028564925.1. Classification (NCBI taxonomy): domain Eukaryota; kingdom Metazoa; phylum Chordata; class Amphibia; order Anura; family Ranidae; genus Lithobates; species Lithobates sylvaticus. Next base: position 31,302,022 of record CM053034.1, on the reverse strand, counting down.
CCCTCTTTTCTTAAGGTCACAATGCTTTCTGACAAATCAACTGACCTTTAACAAGCGGCTGTTTATTTCCAAAGCTGCTTTGTTCAGTTTGACCATAAAAAAAAAAAAAAAAAACATCCCCAGAGCTTACAAGAACAGCATAGTGAGGACGTGATATTCAAGAGAGAAAGACCATCTGTACATCAAACAAAGCGCCAATTCTAAATATAGGTAGCAGCACCACTTAGCTGATTGGTGGAGATAGGTGCTGTAGCAAGTAACTGAGATAGCCACACACAAATCTGTTGCCGTACGGGAGCTGCAAGTGGCTGTCCGGTGACAGGTTTGGCATCACTGGGAGGCTGGGAGTTGATGCCAGCAAGAGCAATTTGGCCACACCCACTGTTTGCCACCGCGAGCTATGCGCGCCGCATTACTACTTTCTACTTTTCTTTGGGTCACCTAAAGGAGTCCCAGGTCTTTTATAATCCTATAATGTATACTATGCCGTTAAAGTTTTCGGGTTGGGCTTGAAGAAAAGGTGATAACCCTACCCCCCCCCCCCCTCTATTTATTTACATGTAACTGGTTATAAAGTATGAGCTGGAGTTTGGCTTCGATTTGTTAGTGGTAATACATTTAACACCCAAATCCCCCCCGCCCCAGACTGACAATGCTGCTGTCTGCTGTGCCTACTGTTCTCATTCCTCTAAAGTTGTCTCACTAATACTGGTGGTATGTTACCAGATGAAAACAGGTGAATGGGTAGGGGTACCCCATACTGATTCACCTAGGGTGGGGGGCCGGGATCTGGGGGGCCCCTTGTTAAAGGGGGCTTCCAGATCACGATAAGTCCCCGCCCGCAAACCCTGTCAACCACCGGGCAAGGGTTGTCTGGAAGAGGCCCTTGTCCTCATCAACATGGGGACAAGGTGCTTTGGGGTGGGGGCGCAGGGTCCCCCTCTGCCCCAAAGCACCCACCCCCCCCCCCATGTTGAGGGCATGTGGCCTGGTATGGTCCAGCAGGGGGGTGGCGCTCGCTCATCCCCCCCCTTTTCCTGACCTGCCGGGCTGCGTGCTCGGATAAGGGCCTGGTATGGATCTTGGGGGGAACCTCACGCAAAATTTCCCCTTAAGATTTTCAGCACACAAGTCACACTGCAAGTCGGATCCTCTTGATCCGAGTTCTGGTGCAACTTTTATTCGAATCAATGGGCTCCCATAGGAAACCATTGATTTTGAATAGAGACCGAGAAACGCGGCTGAAAGCTAGCATGGCTTAACGCGCATTGACGCCAATGCAAAACGCAAAAAAAAGGCACGTTTTTAACGCCGCTTTTTTCCTGGCATCGGTACTAGCTTTGCAGCTCCTTTTTTAAAACGTCCGTGGGCATGTAGCCTTAGGTTGGACACTTACCAACACCGGGATACAAGTCCGGTGGAACTGGTGCTGGATAGACATCTTATCGGCTAGGTTAAAGTTGTATAGCTAATACATATACCTGTATGTTTGTCAACTAGTGTCAGGGGGTGAAGAACACACTTCTGAATGTTCCTATTTTTATTGAGGTAGTCATGGCACTCTCTTTTTGACCATTATTATTGTGTGGTGTACTGACTTCTACACTTCTTCTTGATTATGTCCACAAAATATATGGCTGTCTTGGTATACATCATCTTTTTAATGACAAAAGATATAGCTTTTATTAGTATACAGTGGCTGTAAATCATAACATGTCTGGAATTTATCCATGCAGACTTATAAAGTTACCGAAAGGTACACTTTAAGGTTTGCCGCACCCAAATTTAAACTCAAGCCAGGTTGGAAGACAGCTTGGGCAGTCTCACATTCAATAAAACCTACAGTAAAGGAAAAAAAGTATTTGATCCCCTGCTGATTTTGCACATTTGCCCACTGACAAAGAAATGATCAGTCTATAATTTTAACGGTAGGTTTATTTTAACAGTGAGAGACAGAATAACAACAAAAATATAGAGAAAAACAAATTTTTAAAGTTAGAAAATTGATTTGCATTTTAATGAGTGAAATAAGTATTTGATCCCCTATTTCGGTCTCCCAGGTGTCTTCTATACAGGTAACAAGGCTGAAATGGGCTACAAGACCATCGCCAAGCAGCTTTGTGAGAGGATGACAATAGTTGGTGCGATTATTCTCAAATGGAAGAAACACAAAATAACTGTCAATCTCCTCCGGTCTGGGGCTCCATACAAGATCTCACCTAATGGAGTTTCAATGATCATGAGAACGGTGAGGAATCAGCCCAGAACTACACGGGAGGATCTTGTTAATGATCTCAAGGCAGCTGGGACCATAGTCACCAAAAAAACTATTGGTAACCCTCCGCTATGAAGGACTGAAATCCTGCTGCAACCTCAAGGTCCCCCTGCTCAAGAAAGCACATGTACGGGCAGTGCCGGGACAAGGTCATTCGTTGCCCTGGGCGAAGATGAAAAACTGCCCCCCCCCCCCCCCCATGTGAAAGGTTACAGTGCCTACAGACGATGGGATCTATACTAATGCATCAGTGACAATGCATTAACCCCCTTCCTGCTGCATATTACCAATACCATTGCTAATTAAGCAACTCCCCTCAGAGACTGCAGACATGATATAAGACAAGAGATGGTTAGAGACTGAGGACATCATACTAATAATGGTCAGAGACTGCAGACATGATACAAGAGATCAATGCAGCCTCACCAGGGCCCATCAAATGCAGCCTACCGCTGTGTCCATCAATGCTGCCTCACTGTGCCCATAATCGCAGCCTAACTGTGCCCATCAATGATGCCTCACTGTGCCCATAATCGCAGCCTCACTGTGCCCATAATCGCAGCCTCACTGTGCCCATCAATGCCGCCTTACTGTGCCCATCAATGCCGCCTCACTATGCCCATCAATGCCACCTCACTGTGCCCATCAATGCCGCCTCACTGTGCCCATAATCACAGCCTCACTGTGCCCATAATCGCAGCCTCACTGTGCCCATAATTGCAGCCTCACTGTGTCCATCAATGCCGCCTCACTGTGCCCATCAATGTCACCTCCCTGTGCCCATAAATGCTGCCTCTCTGTGTCCATAAATGCCGCCTCTCTGTGCCCAAAATCGCAGCCTCACTGTGCCCATCAATGCTGCCTCACTGTGCCCATCAATTCTGCCTCACTGTGCCCATCAATGCCGCCTCTCTGTGCCCATCAATGCCGCCTCACTGTGCCCATCAATGCCACCTCACTGTGCCCAGAATCGCAGCCTCTCTGTGCCCAGAATCACAGCCTCTCTGTGCCCATAGTTGCAGCCTCTCTGTGCCCATAGTTGCAGCCTCACTGTGCTCATCAATGCCACTTCACTGTGCCCAGAATCGCAGCCTCTCTGTGCCCAGAATCGCAGCCTCTCTATGCCCAGAATCGCAGCCTCACTGTGCCCATCAATGCCGTCTCACTGTGCCCAGAATTGCAGCCTCTCTGTGCTCATAATCGCAGCCTCTCTGTGCCCATAATTGCAGTCTCTCTGTGCCCATAATCACGCCTCACTTTGCCTATGAATGCAGACTCACCATAGCCTGCCCTGGATCACACAGAGGACATCTACCGCAGCGCTGTGTGTCACATAGCTGGATCTGTGTGTGTGTTCAGCGGCGCCGTAACAACGTCAGCCCCCTTAGACCGGCTAGTGTGATAGGCGGAACACTTATTCAATCTGCTACCACACGAGCCGGTCTAGGGGGGCGGGACCTTGTTACTGCGCCGCAGAACACACACACAGATCCAGCTCCCTGACACACAACGCTCCTGGCGCTGTGTGACAAACAGGAGGAGAAGGAGATGGGAGGGGAGCGCTGCAGCCACAGGGTCAAAGCGGCCCCAGGACAGGTGGCCTGTAGCGTGGCTTCTACTGCGCCCCCTTCCTCCAATAAATTGTCCCGCCCAGGGCATCCGCCCCTTCTGCCCACCCCTTGTACCGGCCCTGTGCACGGGACCATCTGAAGTTTGCTAATGAACATCTGAATGATTCAGATGAGAACTGGGTGAAAGGGTTATGGTTAGCTGAGACCAGATCGAGCTCTTTGGCATCAACTTGCCACGTTTGGAGGAGGAGGAATGCTGCCTATGACCCCAAGAACACCATCCCCACCATAAAACATGGGGTGGAAACATTATGCTTTGGGGGGGGGGGGGGGGTGTTCTGCTAAGGGGACAGGACAACTTCACTGCATCAAAGGGATGATGAATGCGGCCATGTACCATCAAATCTAGGGTGAGAACCTCCTTCCCTTAGCCAGGGCATTGAAAATGGGTCCTGAATGGGTTACCAAACATCAGCCCGAATCCTTAATGACTTGGAGAGGATCTGCAAAGAGGAGTGGGACAAAATGCCTCCTGAGATATGTGCAAACCTGGTGGCCAACTACAAGAAATGTCTGACCTCTGTGATTGTCAACAAGTGTTTTGCCACCAAGTACTAAGTCATGTTTTGCGAAGGGGTCAAATACTTTTTTCACTCATTAAAATACAAATCAATTTATAACTTTTGTGAAATGCGTTTTTCTGGATATTTGTGTTGTTATTCTGTCTATCACTGTTAAAATAAACCTACCATTAATATTATAGACTGATCATTTCTTTGTCAGTGGGCAAACGTACAAAATCAGCAGGGGATCAAATACTTTTTCCCTCACTGTACCTAACAAAAAAAAGCATAGACACAGACGCATCAATTTGTCAACCGTTACAAAATTACTCAAAGCGACCGTTTATCATGGCTCTCATATTTTACAAGAAGAAGAACGATGACATATCACTGTATATTTCCCCTTGGATTTATTCATCAAATTCTTTTCTCCTTCCAATATAAACCACTCACAGGTGTGGATTTACGAGAAACAAAACAACCATTTAATCAATTCCAACACATCGTCTATCATTGGTTTAAATTCCAGCAGACGATATCTAATATCTTTTAATGCGTCTCTCCTCTTTTCTTTTTTTTTTTTTTTCCTAGACGAACATAAATTAAATTTAAAAACGCTGTCATAGTCTTTAAATACATTTAACTGCAGGAAACATATTTATGCCAGAAGCCTCTAAACATGTTCAAGAACATAAGATGAATGACGGCAAAGAAAAGGCAAGATGTTGGTAATTTTATCTGTCTGCTTACAATACTCTCTACATTAGAACCGTGTTGCATTGAGTTATGATGACATATTCCCTACAGTAGGATGCAAAAAATGTGGTTAAGTATTTCTGAGACTTAAAGAGCACCTGTAGTGTAGCATATTCCTAGATACCGTAGGTTGCTAGGTCAATTTATTTCTATAATCAGTGGAGCAGTTTGTGATTGCTTTGGGCTGTTCTAGATTCCACTGGTTGCAGGTTTGATTGTTTCTCCCTGCCTTCTGCAGAGTTCCAGAATGTAGTGAACTCAAAAGGCAATGAATATTTATGTTGTCTCAGACTCGAAAGGCAATGAATATTTATGTTGTCTCAGCCAATCCCTGGGGGAGGGTGCCCAGAAAATAACTGGGTGAGGGTATAAATCTGAGGCAACCCTGTTATTAGACATGTGCAGTTTGTTTCGTCCCGAATTCGTTTTTTAACAAATTTCAACAAATTTGTTCATTCGGAAATATCTGAATTAATGAAAACTCCTTTTTCTTTTTTTTTATTCTTTTTATTGACAAGGTTTTTCTGTGAAGGTACAAAACAGGGCCCTGGGGCATACCCGGCCAATTGGTGCACAGTCATGTGCATAACAGCGTACATCTCACATCTAAACATAGCTAACTATAATTAACATTACTAACAACATAACTAGTACCCAGTTTCAACATGGTAGGGTAGTGACAGGATATATCTAGTGCTGTAGAACCTCTCCTCCCTTAGAGCTGAATGTTGCAAGGACAGCTAGGGTCGAGTGGAATCAGTCGACCTCTGGACTAACACCCCCACTCACTTGCTTGGGACCTGGACCTCAACTCTCAACAGGATCAGTTAGACATTCAGGGAGTCTAACCAGGGTAGTCCCCAACAGACAGATCATCTGTCGTGGCCTCTGAGATGAAAACCCGTTTGACAATTTTTTCCAAATATTCATAAATTGGAAAATTCGACATTTTCGTAAATTAAAAAATTAGTAAATTCATAAATTCATAAATTAGAAAATGTGTAAATTCGTAAATTCGAAAATTCGGAAAATTGAAAATCAGAAAACCCGAAAATCTGAAAATCTGAAATAATAACTAACTAATAATAACTTAACTATTACTAACTATTACATTTCTAATTTCTAAACTATGAAATATTCAAATTTGGCTGTTAGTGAACGTAACGAATATGAATGTATCCGAAGTTATGAATTATTTGAAATAACGAATGCCGTATCTAAATGAATGGAACGTGACAAATTAATAATAACAAATAATAATAATAAAAACTTTTTATTATTATTATTTATTATGAATTCATTCCATTCCATTTGTTTAGATGCGGCATTCGTTATTTTGGATAAGTCGTAACTTTTGATGAATTTGTATTTGTTACATTCACTAACAGCCAAATTTGAAAGGAAATTCCAATACCTATAATTTAATAGTTAGTTATTATTAGTTAGTTATTCTTTCGAATTGTCGGATTTTCTTTTTTATTTTTGGATTTTCGAATTGACAAATTTTCGAATTGACGAATTTACGAATTGCAATCATAACAAATGACCTGAAAAAAAAAATTTCATGAAAATGAACACATTTTTCGATCAATTCCTGTTTTATGATAAGCCTATGCCACAACTAGCTGCCAAGTTTAGAATTATAGACTCTGACTTGTGAATTATTATTGAATTGTTCATCTCTTCCGAAATCAATCTTTTATTAGTATTGTTGTTGTGTGTGTGTTTTTTAATAGTATCTTTCCGATAGAAGCCAAGCCGATAGAATTCTCATTTTCCCTCTAGGCTAATGGATAAAGCTTAAAAACTCACAAGCTGTTTATGTGACCACATTAATTACCCTTTATGTATCTTTAACTAAATAAGTATATGCAAGGCTCTGCCATTCTGCTTTAGCCCGAGGAAAGCCCCATTAAGGCCAATAAAAACAATACTTTTCATTATTCTTTCTTCGCATTCGTTCCAGACGAAAAATATTATCCCAGCGTGATCTCAAGCCGGCAAGCCGCATCATATTAAAACAATAAAGTAGGACTGGGTATACCTTCTAATAAGTTTACAGGGCCACTTAAGATTCGGGAAAAGTTATCACGCTATGACCAATTAAGCGAGGCAATTTGGGATTCTTTATGAAATGCATAATCACTGCGATTTTATCCTGGCCTGGTTTGTTCATGGAAATCACGTAATCAGAAAACGAACGTCTGCTCGATGAAAATGAAGGTGCGCTTTGGCTCGTGTGCTTATTAAACGTGCCGTTTCGTGTGCCAAGATGGAGGTCGTTGTATTAGGCTGAGATTTTGCACATAAAAAAAATTTTAGTCCTAAAAGCAGTTAGAAAAGAGTAGAAATTTTAGGTTTAGCAGGTAAATATGAGTTACAGGACTATTTAAACAGGACATTAATGGACAGATTAGACCTTGAAAAAGGTACAGCATTTACCACATTGGAAGCTGATACACTGTATATGACAAAATAAAAAAATAAAAAATAATAAAAAAAAACATTTTTAACAATTTTTAAAAAAACATTTATTTATATAAAAATATTTTTTTTATTAAATTGTTAAAATAACTTTTACAAAATGTTATTTGTAAATACATTTATAAATAAGAATAAATAGTAAAAACATACATAGTGATATAAAAATCACTATGTATGTTTTTACTATTTATTCCTATTTATAAATGTATTTATGTATATGAGCCTATGGATCCCCGTTAATAAACCGGATTAGCAATGAGTGCAACCATTGGTTGTCTAAACGCAGAACTTAACCACTTGAAGACCAGACCTTTTTCTGACATTTGTTGCTTACAAGTTAAAATCTTTTTTTGCTAGAAAATTACTTCGAACTTTGAACCCCCACACATTATATTTTTATATTATTAATATTATTATATATAATATAATTATACATTTTTTAAGCAGAGACCCTAGATAATAAAATGGCGGTCGTCGCAATATTTTATGTCGCAGTGTATTTGAGCAGTTATAAACGTATTTTATTACTGAGCAGGATCAGGAAAGCGTACAACCATGGATTGTTTTAAATAGTTAATTAAAGTTAATTAAATAAAAAAACAAGTCCATCTAGGTCAACCTATAAAAGGAAAAGGGAAAAATTATTTGGACCAGTGCACAAAGCAAGGTCCAAAAAGACATGGATGAGCGAGTTTGGGTGGAGGAACTTGACTGGCCTACACAGAGTCCTGACCTCAGCCCGATAAAACACCTTTGGAATGAATTAGAGTGGAGACTGCTAGTCAGGACTTCTCCGCTCTAATTCATCCCAAGGGTGTTCTATTGGGTTGAGGTCAGGACCCTGTGTAGGCCAGTCACATTCGCCCACCCCAAACTCGCTCATCCATGTCTTTATGGACCTTGCTTTGTGCACTGGTCCAAATCAATTGGTGGAGGGGGGATTATGATGTGGGGTTGTTTTTCAGGGGTTGGCATTGACCCCTTAGTTCCAGTGAAAGGAACTCTCAAAGCTTCATCATACCAAGACATTTTGGACAATTCCATGCTCCCAACCTTGTGGTAACAGTTTTGGGATGGCCCCTTCCTGTTCCAACATGACTGTGCACCAGTGCACAAAGCAAGGTCCATAAAGACAAGGATGAGCGAGTTTGGGGTGGAGGAACTTGTCTTGCCTGCCCAGAGTCCTGACCTCCACCCGATAAAACACCTTTGGGATGAATTAGAGTGGAGACTGCGAGCCAGGCCTTCTCATCTACATCAGTGCCTGACCTCACAAATGTGTTTCTAGAAGAATGGCCAAACATTCCCATAGACACACTCCTAAACCTTGTGGACAGCCTTCCCAGAAGAGTTGAAGTTGTTATAGCTGCAAAGGGTGGGCCAACTCAATATTGAACCCTACAGACTAAGACTGAGATGCCATTAAAGTTCATGTGCGTGTGAAGGCAGGCGTCCGAATACATTTGACAATATAGTGTACATTTAAACCACACTCTTTTCCTTTTATTTATTAATATATCCACAGGGCTCCTGAAGCACATTAATGTGCCCCAAGCTATACAATTAATATTTTTAGTAGGGATTCCCTGAGACCTGAAAATTATTTCAAGTGTAAAGGCAGGTGTCCCATTACTTTTAGTAATATAGTGTATATTGTACTTCTTAGATGAGGTGACTGCGTTTGTTTTCTTTTTTCAAGCCTTTTTTCTTTTAATGTCACCAAATTTTCTGCCAGTAACACATATCCTGTCCTAGGGCAACAGCACTACTGTAGTGTATCTATTGAGGAGCAGCATTGTCACCTTAGGTCATGGAGTGTGTTTAGGACCACATAAGATCTCCCCTCTCCTATCCTCCATAACATGGGGGGGTATTCTTTAGTTCCCAGAAAGAATTTAGAAGAATGCCCAATGATATGGGTGCAGAACAGGCAGAGAGCGCAGGAAGTTATGAGCTCACAAGATTTCTTGAAGGATCACTAGGTATTTTTTGTACTTATCAAATGAATAGAAAGAAACACTTTCAATATTATACTTAACAGACCAAAATCCTGGATATTCACGGCAAGATGAACAGGCATTATTTTAATGAAACTGCAAGATGAAAGAATATGGAAAATTACTTTTCAGATTACATAACATGAGATTTTAGTGACATATTCTTAACTTCATACTTACACTAACAAAGCAGATCTTATCCGAGAAACTGTCTTCTAATGCTGTGTGTAGATTATTCTACATAGAGAGAAAAGATTCGACATAGAGAGAAAATTCGACATTATAGAGAAAAGATTCGACATTATAGAGACAATAGCAAAAAAGGTCGAATGTGCCTAACCTAACTCTATTAGTCCAAGATTATTCGACATAGAGAGAAAAGATTCGACATAGAGAGAAAAGATTCGACATAGAGAGAAAAGATTTGACATGAAGATTCGACGAAGCAGTCGCCGCGAGCGGACATTTATGGTCAAATGCTCCGCCCATAGGCAATAGAAGAATTCTAATGTTGGTTGACTAGTAATAATATATAAATATAATTATTACTAGTGTCATACAACATTTGAGTTCTACTATAGCTTGTAAGCGGAATATTCGTCCGGAAATGTACGATTGCGGCGTTGTACAGTTTAGCTGCTCTAACGAATCTTCTTAGAACGTTCGACAGACACCATAAGCCTTCAATGACAGATTTGACCTTAATTGTTTCGGATTTTCGGACGAATGCATTTTTTAACGAAACAAAATAAATAAAAACTAATTTCGGGAGTAACAAAATAAATGTATTTTTCGGACGAAAACTATTGACTTCTATGAACATATCCATCTGCTAATAAGAGTCACTAGATATTTCTACAAAGTCACCTGGTAAGTGCTTTTGAATCTTTCTCAAACTCACAGGGATACTATTCCTGGTGGGTTTTTATTTTAATTTTTTTTATTTTTTTTTAACTTCATTAAACCACCTGGCTCATTTTACCTTATTATTTGCATACATAGGGATTCAGCCATTTCATCTGGGCTGAGGTGGGGTGGAGCATTCCCACGGCTCCCAGGCCTCATACTGTTCTACTGAGCCGGTGCCTTTTGATTACAGTCTTTTGGTGAGTGATAAATACATGTTTATAAAATATGTTGGCTTATATACTTTTTCATATATTTCCACATTCTAATGTTATACATCTGGATAACCAACAACATGTAATCAATCACACCTGTCTTATCTCTCCGTAAGAGAAGCACCGCTAGATCTGTTAAGGAGTTGAATATGCAACTATATTTATACATTTTATGTTTTATAAATGTTTCATAAACATAGATATCTACACTTTTTCAACATATATTCATAATGATATGCTATTAATATATACATATACAAAAATCTATGTATTAACATTTTTTATATATGTAACTAATTTTTATTTACATAATTACATGATTTCTATAGTATTAATGAATGATTTATTTGTAGAATTCACACAATGTCATTTTGTGTTATCTTCAAGGCCCTGACGAAGTGGCAACGGTCTGCGAAATGCGTAGGCCACACTTTTGCTAATTATTGGGGATCCGCACACCCTGAATTCAAAATTTATCGTACAAACTGTAATGTATTCTCAATTGTTTTTATAATTAATAAAAATTGTCTATTTTTTCATAAATTGTATCCTATTTGTTTACAAAGCAAGGTCCATAAAGAAATGGATGGGTGAATCCTGACCTCAACCCGATAGAACACCTTTGGGATGAATTATGCCGCGTACACACGGTAGGAATTTCCGATGGAAACAGTCCGATAGGAGCTTTTCAACGGATTTTCCGACCGTGTGTATGCCCATCGGTCTTTTTCTGTCGGAATTTCCAACGGACTTTGGATTGAGAACCTGTTCTCAATTTTTCTGATGGAAAACCTTTCTATCGGATTTTCCAATCGTGTGTATGCAATTCCGACACGCAAAATTCAGACACATGTTCGGAAACAATTTGACGCATGCTCGGAAGCATTAAGCCTCCCTTTTATAGGGCTGTTGAACGTGTTTTATGCCGCTGTATTACAGACCATCGGAATTTGGTGTGACCGTGTGTAGGCAGGACAGTTTGAGCGAAATTCCGTCGGAATTCCGACGGGAAAACCATCAGAGCTTTTTCCGACTTGAATTCCGACCGTGTGTACGTGGCATTAGAGTGAAGACTGCGAGCCAGGTCTACTCGTCCAACATCAGTTCCCGACCTCACAAATGCACTTCTGGAAGAATGGTCAAACATTCCCATAGACACACTCCTAAACCTCGTGGACAGCCTTCCCAGAAGAGTTGAAGCTGTTATACCTGCAAAGGGTGGGCCAACTCAATATTGAAGCCCTACGGACTAAGACTGGGATGCCATTAAAATTCAAGTGCATGTAAAGGCAGGTATCCCAATACTTTTGACAATATAGTGTACATTTAAACCGCACTCTTTTCTTTTTATTTATTAATATATCTACAATGCTCCTGGAGCACATTAATGTGCCCCAAGCTATAAATATAATATTGTTAGTAGGGGTTCCCTGAGACCTGAAAATAATTTCAAGGGTTTCCCTGGGCAAAAGGTTAGGAAAGGCTGCTGTAGCTGGATTGTCTAGGGCCCCTGTTACTGCCTGACCTCGCACATTACACGCTCAGAAAACCTGTAAGACCATTCACTTAGTAGACCACCGTTCCTGACCTACGATCCTTTGATTGCCTCAGCAATGGCAGTTACCAATTTACTATCCTGAAGGCTTATTATAGGGCCCATTCACAAGCCATAAAGCAGTGTACTGTGTTGCACAAATTTTTGTGTATTGAGTTTCAATGCTATTAAGCAGCCTATTTATTTTGAATGGGCTGTCAATGCTCCTCGATGTTTAAAAATGTAAGTCCTGTATGATTTTTTAAAGTGCAGGGCAATGTAATATACAGAGCTAATGCTTCTGTGCAATGCGGTGCTCTACCACAGGTGTGTTGCGGTGTATCAGGGTGTAATTAACTTTAAAAGGCAATGTACTGCAAGGCACATCACAGTCCATTACCATGTGTTGCTGTAACATGTGGCACAAAGAAAGTCATTACACATGCTGAATAAGAAAAGAAAAGCACTCATATTGCCTCATCCGTGAATATTGGAGAAATAATAAAGAAAAAAGGTTTCAAAGAAAACCTGTGGTCGGATTTTAAATAACAAACACTAGGAGTACAAATTTTTTTTTTTTAACATTTATTGAAAAATACATAGTGTACAAAGACCAGAGACATGAAAGAAATAAATAAAAATCATATACATAGACAAAGACCGATACATCATGTGAGCCCTAATGCGTCTACGCGTTTCATTGTACACTTCTTCAGGACACATTTGGGGTTCAGTAGTTGCAAGGAAGAGAGGGGTCTCACTATCTAAAGATAAAAACATACAGATTACAATAACATATAATAAAAGGGAAAAACACTGTTAATGTCGAAGCAGAGAGTCATGACATATGCACATAGAGCAAAGATACTGTGGCAACAAGAGTACAATGTTACCTTGCAGGAGGGTCATGTAAATACGTATTAGTCAATTAGTGATCAGACAGAAAATGGTTTCCAATAGAAAAAAGCATACGAAATAGCTCAGGGGCAGAACAGCTCAACAAAGCCGAAACAAATAGAGGCCACCTAAAATTCAATATAAAAGAACACAGTTGAGATTACTTATACAGTATGGCAGGAGTATAATATCAGATGGTGGGTATAGAAAAAAATAAAAATGTATGTATACCTGTGGGCTAATCATCAAAACCATCTCAATATAGTTCTATCAAACAGGGGATATTAAATGGGAGATAGAATATGCCATGGACCATGATGTACAGATCAAAAAAGATCCTTAAGTCACAGAAAAGCCGCAAGCAGAAGCCTGACTGTCTATCAAGTATAGTGGATCCAGGGCCAAGCTGCCGTCATCCCAAACAAACTATAAAACAAGTGAATATATAGCAATATAACAAATATTCGAGTAAGCCTTAAAGGTGAATTTCAAACAGAGAAAAACCTCATAAGTATAAAAAAAGCAACTTACTAGATATATGGCGGTATCACGAAAATCCCCTGGGAGAGAGTAAACAACTCTTCAACTAGTGGTAACAAAAATGAGGCAATTTAAAGCCCAAATTGGCGCCAAAATGTTTCCCGCCACAAAATTTGCGTCAAATAGGGAGATAGTCCCCCTATTGATTGCATCATAAGGCGGCGACCAAGAGAACCCCCCTGCCTGTCACCGCAAATGGCGCTAAAAAAACTTTGTGACGTCACTGCACAGATCCCAAAACCGGAAGTCTACCACCGAACTGGCATGTAAGCAAACCGGAAGTCTTACATTGTATAGAAAAAAAAAATTATGTAAAAAAACAGAAACATCCGAATAAACAAAAGTATATGTAAGTGTGTATATACAAAACAAAAAGCCAAAACAGACTGTCTATATTTGATTGTCCCTCCTGCCAGAAAGAATACTAACTGTGTTCCCAAAATATCTGAGGCGGCATACAGTGTTGATCGTACTAACATGTCCCAATGTCATATAATACAAAAGTACATAATCAAAAAGAAATATAGCAAAACATAATATTAATGTTTGTTGTTGGATATTTAGGATATATTACACATGTATATACATGAATGCAAATTGCATAGTTATAATAGTATGCTAAATATAGTTATTAGCTTATATATATAAATAAGAAAAAAAAGAATCTTCCACAAAATATTGAGTGGTCATTTTATAAGAAGGGTATAAAACTCAAACTGTTATTGAGACCAGGATAAGAAGTGGCCTTTAGGTTATAAATCCATTGAGTTTCCCTTTTTAATACACTTTGATCAAAATTTCCCCCTCTTGGGTGCTCGTAAATACGATCAAGAGCAGAGATTTTTAAAATATGCAGATTGGATTTGTGTTGTGATGCTACATGATAACCAATGGCCGTATTGAGTATGCCATTGGTAGCATAATAGACATGGTCCTTTACCCTTTTCCAAAGGGGCCTAATCGTTTTGCCGATGTAGAATGCTCCACATCGGCAAACAATGATGTATATGACCCCCTTGGTTAGACATGAGACAAAATGTCGTAAAACGTGAGTCTGTTCATTCGGGAGTACAAACGAAGGTCCTTCCAACAGAAGTCACATTCACCACAGCGGAAAAGACCATGTTGATCATGTTGTTTACTTTGTGATGTCCGATATTGGCTTTGTACAAGGCAATCCCTGATTGATCCAGGGTGCCTATTTGTCATTTCCGATCTAGATCCTAAATTTTTGGAAAGAGTAGGATCAGCTAGCAGAATAGGCCAATGCTTTTGAATAATGGACCTGTGTTTCTCAGAGTATGTAGTGATGAGTCTCACTACATCAGGTTCCTTTTTGGTAGTGTCCGAGAACAAGATCGCATGTCTAGATCGATTCCAAGCCTTATTATAGGCTTTTTTGAGACAATTTCTACAATACCCCCTGGCCAATAGACGCCCATATAGTAAATCGACTTCAAGTTTGAAGCTAGTGTCGTTTGAACAATTTCTTCTAAGACGTATATATTGGCCAATGGGGATACTGTGAATCAGAGCACTGGGATGTGCACTGGACGCGTGCAGTATCGTATTCCCCGCAGTGGGTTTCCGATATAACGTAGTGTTAACAGTGCCATCATTTTCAATATTAATGGTGATATCGAGATATGCGATCTTCCTCCCATCACATACCATCGTAAACTTAAGATTATAATTGTTCCTATTTAACATCTGCATGAAGAGTTGTAAAATTTCTTTGGATCCGCCCCATAGCATCAAAACATCATCTATATAACGATGCCATTGTATGATGTTAGAGAGGAGATCCATATGTTCTTCACTAGAGAAGAGGTCTCGTTCCCACCCCCCCCCCCCCCAGGTACAGGTTTGCATAGCAGGGGGCACAACATGTGCCCATAGCGACACCCTGTACCTGGAGGAAGTGGGACTCGTCAAAAGAAAACACATTCCTATTTAGGATATGAGGCAAAAGCTGCAGTACAAATTGATTCATGCTTGAAGATTTGGAGCCTCTTTCTCCAAGAAATCTATACCTAAATTGTGTGGGATTGATGAGTACAAGGCCTCAATGTCAATCGCGATAAGAAAACAACAAACGGGTACACTGAGGCCGTCCAGATGTTTCAGAAGATCTACAGTGTCCTTAATATAGGCAAAGTGGTTACGCAAGGACGTATGTATTCGTCTACAAGTTTACTTGCAAGTTCCGTCATTGAACCCACGCCTGAGACAATAGGATGTCCCGGTGGTTTTGTCAGATTTTTATGCGTCTTCGGGAGCGTATAAAAAGTCGTTACACATGCTCTAATACAGTGGTGCTCAACTCCTGTCCTCAGGGCCCACTAACAGGCCAGATTTTAACCACTTCAGCCCACGGAAGGATTTAACCTCTTCCTGACCAGAGCATTTTTTGCGATACGGCGCTGGGTTCCTTTAACTGACAATTGCACGGTCGTGCGACGTGGCACCCAAACAAAATTGATGTCCTTTTTCCCCCCACAAATAGAGCTTTCTTTTGGTGGTATTTGATCACCTCTGGGGTTTTTTATATTTTGTGCTATAAACAAAAAAAGAGCGACAATTTTGAAAAAAATTCTATATTTTTAACTTTTTGCTATAATAAATATCCCCCAAAAATATATAAAAAAAATAATTTCTTTCTCAGTTTAGGCCGATATGTATTCTTCTATATATCTTTGATTAAAAAAAAAAATCACAATAAGCGTATATTGATTGGTTTGCGCAAAAGTTATAGCGTCTACAAAATAGGGGATAGATTTATGGCAGAGACGAGGGGGATCCCATGGCTGCAGGAGAGGCGCAGGATCTGTAGAAGGAGTTCTGTCCTCCTCTCTGCTGCTGACTGCTGAGATGGGGGGGCTCTCTATGGCTGCACGGAGAAGAGCAGAATCTGATGGAGGAACTCTTTACAGCTGCACAAAGAAGTGCAGGATCTGGCAGAGGAGCTCCTTACAGCTGCATGCAGAAGTGCAGGATCTGGCGGAGGAACTCTTTACAGCTGCACAGAGATGTGCAGAATCTGGCAGAGGAGTTCTATCCTCCTCTCTGCTACCAACTACTGATTTAAGGTGAGGGCAGAGACGAGGGGGATCCCATGGCTGCAGGAGAGGTGCAGGATCTGTAGAAAGAGTTCTGTCCTCCTCTCTGCTGCTGACTGCTGAGATGGGGGATGGGCCTCTTTACGGCTGCATGGAGAAGAGCAGGATCTGATGGAGGAACTCTTTACATCTGCACAAAAAAGTGCAGGATCTTGCGGGGGAGCTCCTTACAGCTGCAAGGAGAAGTGCAGGATCTGATGGAGGAGCTCCTTACAGCTGCAAGGAGAAGTGCAGGATCTGATGGAGGAGCTCCTTACAGCTGCACGGAGAAAAGCAGAATCTGGCGAAGGAGCTCCTTACAGCTGCACAGAGATGTGCAGGATCTGGCCGAGGAGTTCTATCCTCCTTTCTGCTGCCAACTACTGATACAAGGTGGGGGCAGAGATGAGGGGGGTCCCACAGCTGCAGGAGAAGGAGATATGTCCTCCTGTCTGCTGCTGACTGCTGAGATGAGGGGTGGGCCTCTTTACGGCTGCATGGAGAAGAGCAGGATCTGATGGAGGAACTCTTTACAGCTGCACGAAGAAGTGCAGGATCTGGCAGAGGAGCTCCTTACAGCTGCACAGAGAAACGCAGGATCTGGCGGAGGAGCTCCTTACAGCTGCACAGAGATGTGCAAGATCTGCCTGAGGAGCTCTATTCTCCTCTTTGCTGCCAACTACTGATACAAGGTGGGGACAGAGATGAGGGGGTCCTGCAGCTGCAGGAGAGGTGCAGGATCTGTAGGAGGAGTTCTGTTCTCCTCTCTGCTGATGACTGCTGAGACAGGGGGTGAGCCCCTCTACGGCTGCACAAAGGAGTGCAGGATCTGGCGGAGGTGTTCTGTCCTCCTCTCTGCTGCCAACTGCTGAGACGTGGGGAGTGCCGCAGCTGCAGGAGAGGTGCAAGGACCACATGAAATGGCCTGGAAGTCTGGATTCGGTCCGTGGGCCTTGTGTTTGACACATGTGCTGTAAAGTCAACCCTATAATTTTATGCCTTTGGATATAGGGAGAGAAAGAAAACATGTTCCATCTTCAGCTTATCTCAAGGAAAGGAATAGTATAAAAAATCTTGCAATTTCCTTTTAATTGTTCATTATTTGTACAAGGACCGCTGGCCGTGTAGTGGATTGGGCAATTGTCACCCCTTCTTTATGGTCAGCTTTATATTGATAAGGTTTTTGCCTGGTGCTTCCCCCAGCTAATCCGGCAGAATAATGTCATTATTTCAGAATCCCCCCATCCATATACCCAATTTGGGAATTTGTTGAGAGTAATTAAATTAGCACTATGAAGATTGTAAATACTGTATTTAGCTTCTGATAAATAAACATTCAAAGGGTTTTCACAATCGCACTCGGGAGAGTTAGATAGTCTATTAAGAAACTTAAAAGAAAATCGGCAGTTGTTGAACACAAGGGGGAGAATTCCATTCCAAGTAACACTAAACCTCTTAATAAAGATCTTATCATTCAGATACATAAATATTCATATCGCCCCCCTTTGAGCACAAAACAACATGTTCAGCAAAGGCTGGCTGGCAGCCGTTCAGCGAGCATTTGAATAACGCTACAGCAAGGGGAACGCGATAATAAATATGAGCAATTTATGACTTTGTATTGTAAACTCTATAGCGGTACAGATGGGTTTCGCTTTACACCCATCATAAAGTCAAAGTGTTACTCGTGTAAAGTTTCAGGACATTTTTTTTTTTTTTTTTTATTTCCTTCTGCAATTCACAAAAATAAAACAAAGAACATTGTGTTTATTGGTCTTATTTTCCATCGCTGTGAACCATATGAGGAAAAACCATAGGATTTGTTTTAGAAGTTATAGAACCAAAGGGGGAAGCTGATAGCTTCTGCTGTGATATTTGCTCACATGAAGAAAGTTAATGGAAAAAAAATCAGAGAGGAGAGGGGAAGAAAGGATAGAAGAGGGAAAAGAGCAGAGGTGAAGAGAGTAGAAGGAAAGGGGACGAGAGTAGAGTAAGGTGACCAGATTTTCAAAATGAAATCCAGGGACACCAAACTGACTATTAGACATGTGCACAACAAAAAAAAATTTGTTTATTTTCGTTTCGTTTTTTTCGTTTCCGTTGATTCGTAACGATTCGTAAATTCGTAAGTCGTCGGTGTTCGTATTCGTAACGATTCGTATTTTCGTAATAGTTATTTTTTCGTTGATTTGTTTTTCTGTTAGTTTAATTTTCGTTTATTCGAAATTCGGACGCATTTGTATTTTCGTAGATTTAGTTACATTCGTACTTTCGTTAGATTGATTTATTCGTACTTTCGTAACATTGTTTTTGTAGATTCGTAATCGGAGCATAATTCATAATTTTATGTAATGTGTATGCTATTATTACATTTTAAGAGACACAGAAAATTACGAATCGAAAAAAAAAGTTACGAATGTCCGAATTTTTTCGTTCAATCCATTCGAAGCACATTAAGCAGCGCCATTGTAAGAGACACGGAAAATTACGAATCTAAAAAAAAAGTTACGAATGTATGAATTTTTTCGTTCAATCCTTTCGAAGCACGTTAAGCAGCGCCATTGTAAGAGACACGGAAAATTACGAATCGAAAAAAAAAAAAAAGTTACCAAAGTACGAATTTTTTCGTTCAATCCATTCGAAGCACGTTAAGCAGCGCCATTGTAAGAGACACGGAAAATTACGAATCGGGAAAAAAAAAAAAGTTACGAATGTACGAATTTTTTCGTTCATTTTGATTTTCGTTGTTCCTGTTTTCGTTATTCGGATTTTCTTCTTTCGTAGTTTCGTTGTTTCTAATTTGGTTATTTCAGATTTTCGTTGTTTTTCGTATTCGTTCGATTCAAACGATTCGTTAAAATTTTTTGCAAATCATCCGTTCATTCGTACGATAACGAATGAACGAATATAACGAAAAAAAATGAAAAACGAATGAAAAAAAAAAAAGACGAAACGAATTGCACATGTCTACTGACTATGTCCATTTTTATTTGGGTTGGGGCAGGGGTGGGATAATAGGGGGGAATAGCAGCATCTGAAGCAATGAAAATTAAGAGAAAACCTCACATAGATCTCAGATCCAAAAGCTCTTTACTGGATGTCAATTGTACATCTGCATCTACATTGTCCTCTCTTGGGACCACTTTTTATTAAGGCGTGTCCCCAAACTGACTGAAAAGTGCGAACCGTGCCACACCAAATGTTGGGAGGGACTTAAAAGAGCCCCACCCACATTCACTTCCAACATCAATTTCCATTGCAAGATGAGAATTGTAGTTTCTATAAGCAGCATCACACAGTGAGTGTTCGCGATGGTGTCCCTCCACTCTTGGTCAAATGAAATAATGTATCATATGTATTGCTACAGAACATTGTCAGAGCCGGTGGATATACTATAGGAAATGGTCAAAGACTGAAAAATTTTACAGGTGTGGTTGGAGACTAGAGACATGGAGCAGGAGACAATTCGGGACAAGACGTAGTGGCGGCCCATGCATTGTGGGCACACGGGCGCCACCCCCCATCCATGAGCCTGGCCCCTTTCAGTTAGAGAGGAGCTGCTGCCTGGTGGTAAGTGCCATGGGCCTGTCAGAGCTGCGCGGGGCGCTGCCAGAGCCATGAGCCCCTCGAGTGGGGGGGGTCGGTGTGCACAGTGGCTGCATATGATGGGCACAGTGACTGTATTTGGTGGGCACAGTGGCTGCATATGCTGGGCACAGTGGCTGTATTTTTGTGGGCACAGTGGCTGCACATGATGGGCACAGTGGCTGTATTTTGTGGGCACAGTGGCTGCACATGATGGGCACAGTGACTGTATTTGGTGGGCATAGTGGATGCAGATTATGGGCACAGTGGCTGTATTTGGTAGGCACAGGGGCTGCATATGCTGGGCACAGGGGCTGCATTTGATGGGCACAGTGGCTGTATTTGATGGACATGGTGGCTGTATATGATGGGCGCAGTGGCTGCATTTGATGGCACAGTGGCTGCATTTGCTGGGCACAGTGGCTTCAATTGATGGCACAGTGGCTGCATTTGATGGGCAAAGTGGCTGAATTCGATGGCACAGTGGCTGCATTTGATGGGCAAAGTAGCTGAATTTGATAGGCAAAGTGAGGCTGCAATTGATGTTTTTTTTTTTTTAAGTATTTTTCAGAACTTTTCAGCTTGTTTACGTCCCCCCCAAAAATTTGGAGCACCAGCTGCCAACTGGACAGGAGACTGTCAGAGATCATGGCCATTACTACCTGTAACGACACCCCGAGCATGAAAGGGGTTAAAGCCATTTAGGACATTCCATTTCCGAACACAAAAGCAGCAATAACAATACACCTGTAACCAGAAACCTAATTAACATGAGCTAATTTACTAAATCATTTACCCAGACTAGGTGACTCAGAGACATGACCTTTAGGACAGACTTGCCGTCTTTTACCTCAGAAGACACAATCAACATTATCATAAGTATAACACAGGACACCTTCACACAATAGCAGGAGCTGATTACATTTAACAATACAAACATTGATCTCCCCTCCTCAGCCTAGTAGGCAACAAACTATAGTAGGAGTAGACCGTCCAGCTCCTACCCAGTTCTAGAGGCCAATGTGATCAGCTTTCTCAACTAACATGTTGAGTTCAGAATCAAACAACCCAAGAATAGTCTTTACATATATTCTTGAGAGATATTGTTAATGAATATTACTGTCCCATTTGAAGTAATCCAATCATATTCTCAGGGTTCATTATTTTCTTGGCCACCCTGCACCCAACAGTGACTCCCGTCACACTACCCTTTAGATATCAATAGTCCTACCATTGGCACATGTGGTCCTAGAGTTGCAGGCTGAGAACCGGAGGTGTGCAGCCACCCACAGGCTCAAAATCCACTGTGAGGTCTTATGCCGCGTACACACGGTCGGAATTTCCGATGGAAACAGTCCGATGGGAGCTTTTCATCGGATTTTCCGACCGTGTGTATGCCCATCGATCTTTTTCTGTCGGAATTTCCGACGGACTTTGGGTTGAGAACCTGTTCTTAATTTTTCTGACGGAAAACCTTTCTATCGGATTTTATGCAATTCCGACGCGCAAAATTCCGACGCATGTTCGGAAACAATTCGACGCATGCTCTGAAGTATTAAACTTCCCTTTAACAGTGCTGTCGAACGCGTTGTATGCCGCGGTGTTATTGACAGTCGGAATTTGGTGTGACCGTGTGTAGGCAAGACAGTTTGAGCGAAATTCTGTCAGAATTCCGACGGGAAAACCATTAGAGCTTTTTTGGACGAGAATTCCGACCGTGTGTACGCGGCATTAGAAGACACGAAGATGTTGGGTGCCAATGCACAGTAATATGTACAGAATGGCAGTATGTTTATTTAAAACTAATGCTTTACCAACACTCCTGTGTCTACAGTAAATGACTATTATCGATACAATGCTATCCGAATTTCTGCGTTGTGCCAGGATGTATCATTTACTGTTTACAAATGATGGACTAAATGGTTCATTCAATACCCAAGAAAAGAAAACTCTTACAAACACTCAGAGACATGCAGAGAACTTTGAATGTATTTTACTCCTTGACGTTGGAGATGGAAGGGTGATCAATGTTTTTGTACCTTTGCAGAAATTGATCATGACGGGCTCATGTGGTTTTTTCTTTTTTTCTTTACCACTTGTAAATCTTTCACTTAGTTTTGTACTTCCACCGCAATATAATGTTTTTTCCTTATCAAATCGCAAATTATTAGTAGCCCCCCCAGTGTCTCCTAATTATGGGTAAACCTTTTAACACCCCACATGGGTCCTGCCCTGGTGGGTCGATTTTTCCCTTTGTGGTGCACCTTTTGGTAAAAATCACACTCTATATGAAGCTTTATGTCTGTTTTCACAAATACAAATTCTTTTAAGAATAAATAAAAGTTGAGCTTTGTCCTCTGTCATGGCACATAGAGCTTAGACAATGATGAGATTTATTGAGTTGCATTGTGGGTGTTTTAACTCATTAGAGTCTGAATAGAGACTACTCTTTTAGTCAGACAGAAATTACTAGTTAGATAAGACAACAGAAAGCAAATATGTGTAACTATACATACTATACATACACACAATCGGGCTTTCCGTCAGGACTGTCCACCGGACTTAGTCCAGCGGAGGTCCGCCGGACTTTCCAGCGGAGGTCCGCCGGACTTTCCAGCGGAGGTCCGCCGGACTTTCCAGCGGAGGTCCGCCGGACTTTCCAGCGGAGGTCCGCCGGACTTTCCGAACATGTGGACTTACCCACACACGCCCGGACTTTTCCGGTGGACAATCCGCCGGAATTTTGGCGAAAGTCCGCAGGACTTTTGAAATGAACGGACTTGCCCACACACGGAGGAAAGTCCTTCATTTAGAACGTAACTCCAGGTAGACGGGACTAGCGAAGGAAGTCAATTCCGCCGCGCTATCCCCGTCACCTGGTATGGATTTAAAGGGGAATCCCTATGCGGAAAAAATAGCGTGGGGGTCCCCCAAATCCATATCAGACCCTTATCCGAGCGCGCAGCCCGGCCGGTCAGGAAATGGGGTGGGGACGAGCGAGCGCCCCCCCCCCCTCCTGAGCCGTACCAGGCCGCATGCCCTCAAAGCACCTTGTCCCCATGTTGATGAGGACAAGGGCCTCTTCCCGACAACCCTGGCCGTTGGTTGTCGGGGTCTGCAGGCGGGGGCTTATCTAAATCCGGGAGCCCCCTTTAATAAGGGGGCCCCCAGATACCGGCCCCCCACCATATGTGAATGAGTATGGGGTACGATGTACCCCTACCCATTCACCTAAGGAAAAAAGTGTAAATAAAAAAAACAACACAATTTTTAAAAGTACTTTATTGCACAGCTCCGGGGGTCTTCTTCCGTCTTGGGGGGTCTTCTCGCCAGACTTCTCCGCTATCTTCTGTTCTTTTACTAGCTCTTTCACTAGCGGAGGAGCCCGGCTTTCTTTTTTGTCGCTGCCGCCGTCTGGGGGTCTTGTTCCGACTTCGGGGGTCTTCAGGGGTCTCTTCTGTTCTTCTTGCCGGGCCTCCGCTTTCTTCTTCCAGCTCTTTTAAGAGCGGTGGCCCGGGCTTGTGTTGCCGCCGCCGTCGCTGTCGCCTTCTGCTTCTTCTTATCATAGAAATGTTGCACTGAAGAAGACTTATTGGACACACCCTTGCAGCTGATTGCTGCTATATTTCATCTTTTCTACCTAGCTGTCCTGCTAGTAAAATACACTATATTACCAAAAGTATTGGGACGCCTGCCTCTACACCCACATGAACTTTAATGGCATCCCAGTCTTAGTCCATAGGGTTCAATATTGAGTTGGCCCACCCTTTGCAGCTATAATAGCTTCAACTCTTCTAGGTAGACACTGGTCCAACTCACTGTCCTCTTTGTACGGGGGTTTTAACAAGATGGGCTAATGCCCGCTCACCAATCCAGCAACACCAAGGCTCAAGCGAAAGATGTCCTGGAACAGGCTCTTGCAGGTTGCCTTACTGTCTACCTGGCGACTGCAGAACCCAGCAACACAGAGATCCCTGTGTGAACTGCTCTGCGTCCAGTTGTGGAGCTGCTGGTGGGCAAATCTGTCACAATGTCCCCCTTTGGATAGCCAACAAACAAATCACCTCTTCTCCTGCTTCATGGTCTCTCCCCTCTCCCGCTCTCCTCCTGATATCTCTCTACTCCTCCTAATATACAGACTGCACTTTATAGTCTGAACTGCAGTATATATACTAGTGTTCGGTAGCTGCCTTTGTGCTTGGGTATGGAATGTCCTAAACGACTTTAACCCCTTTCATACTCGGGGTGTCGTTATAGTAATGCAGTGTGATGTGCATTGCATTATATTCAGTGGGGCACAGGGGAGACATAAGGAGTATTTTAGACTCTGGGTGTCTCATTTAACCGCTTCCCGACCAGCGCACACAGATGTACGTAGGCAGAATGGCACGGACAGGCATAAGGGCGTACAGGTACGTCCCTTTGAAAATGCCGCCATGCCATCGCGTGCGTGCCGGCGGCGCACGCGTGCACCGGTCATGACCCCCATGAGTCCGGTCGCGGGTCCCGCGGACTTGATCGCCGTGGGGATACCCGTGATCGTCTCACGGGGAGGCTCCCCGTTCTGCCTAGCAACAAGTGACACTGATCTCTGCTACCTGTGATTGGAGCAGAGATCAGTGATCACTAACACACAGCCATGTCCCCCACAGTTAGTAACACGCCCCTAGGACACACTTAACCCTTACACTGCCACCCGCTGGTTAACCCCTTCACTGCCAGTGGCACCGGAGGGGTGGTTCCGATGAGCATAAGTTCCACTTTTGGTTGGAGCTCCACTTTAAAGCGGCGGCAATTTTCACAGGGGAGCCGACCTGCTGCCGTATAACGACGGCAGCTGGTCAGCAAGCAGTTAAATATATCACTGTTAAAAAGAATAAAAAATGCACGATAAAAAAAACACAAACCAAAAACCCACCGGTGACTATATTTATTACTTTCTAGTTCCCAATCTGCAGATATCAACAAGAATTACTTTGCAATCTAATTTTAGTGCTTGATACGACCTCTTACAAATAATTCCTATAAGTACTCATTTGCATGCGTTTTCCCAGAATCCCCAGCCGCAACAAAAGCTCGCTACGTTCTGTGGCTAGGCAAAGTTAATTACCTTTCCGAGAGTTATGGATGTGTTTCTGAGGGCTTTCTACAGATGACGCACATCCTTATAAGTCTGTTCCACGTCGTGCTAGAAAGATGTTTGGAAGCAAATAAAACAAGAATTTGGAGCTCTACGACAATCATAGCGCCTTGTAGGTGGATTGATGGCAGCGTGAACAAAACAGCCTCTTTGGAACCCATCCTGCATGAAATACTGGCTTCCAAAATCCATTTTCCACTTTCTCATCTTGGGTGGTTGGATAGAACGAGGAGAGAGGCTTCTATAGTTTGGAAGAGGCAAAACGCAGGTGTCGGAGCTAAAGTCCTCCAGAAAAAATGAAAGGAAAATTACATTTTGGGAGCCGTTACTGCAGGTGTGTTCCGCTAAATGTCTTTGCTGCTTTATTTTATAGTCCTATTAAACACGAGAGATCGGAGCCAACCGTAGCATGGAGAGCAGAACTCATAAAGCTTCGACTGGAACTGGAATTTACATTTGTAGGTCAACAAATAGTGCTAAAAATCGTTAATCAACATGAAGCTAAAGGCCTCCTAAGCTGCTAAATTGAATGCAGAAAGCACTCTAGAAACAAGTTGTTTTTTATTATCAGTTCATTACTGCTGTCCAGACAGGCTCACATAAATTTGGATGCCCCTGAAGAGTTTCCCTTGGCACGAGGCTCCCTGCCAATTCTGCAATTCTTCAATTTATATCACAAAAGGCCTGTATTAAAAAAATAAAAAAGCAAAAGAATAAGCATTTTTAAGTTCTGCATCATCTTCCATCTGCTCATAGAGAAGTATAATAAAGATCACGTGGGGAGCTGAACTGTCCTTGTTTCCGAAAGACAATTGGGCATATAGCAGTGGCGGTGCGTCCATAAGGGCGCATGGGCGCCGCCCCCTCTCTCCTGCCACCCCCTCTAGCACCAATAGATAGATTCATGCATTGCATCTATGGCTGCCGCTTCCACCACCTATTCAGGCACCCGGCCCCTTTTCGGGGAGTGTGTTTTTGAAACACCTGATTAGAGCCACAAGCTCTAATAGGCGTCAAATAAGGTGACCTGCGAGCGCCATTCTGGGTGCTCGCAGCTCACTCAGTTGTGTTAGAAAAGCAAATAAATATTTTCTTTCCTAACACTAAACCGCCTCTCCACCAATCAGGTGCTCAGATCTGTTACCTGTGACCTGATTCGCTGAAACGACAGGCGCTGTGATTGGACGCCTATCAGGCGTCCAATCATAGCAGAGGACAGGAGAAGACATCGAGGAGCTGTCCCACCGAGACAGGGTAAGTGCAGACGGCGGGCGGGGGGCACACTGGCAGCATTTGATATGGCACAGTGGGAGCATTCGATGGGGCACAGTGGGAGCACTTGATGGGGCACAGTGGGAGCATTTGATGGGGCACAGTGGGAGCGTTTGATGGGGCACAGTGGCAGCATTTGATGGCACAGTGGGAGCATTTGATATGGCACAGTGGATGCGTTTGATGGCACAGTGGTTGCAATTTATGGGCACAGTGGCTGTGTTTGATGGCACAGTGGCGGCAATTGATGGGCACAGTGGGGGTAATTGATGGCACAGTGGCTGCATTTGATGGCACAGTGGCTGCGTTTGATGGCACAGTGGCTGCATTTGATGGGCATTTGATGGCACAGTGGCTGTGTTTGATGGCACAGTGGCTGCATTTGATAGGCACAGTGATCGCACAGTGGCTGCATTTGATGGCACAGTGGCAGCAATTGATGGGCACAGTGGCTGCGTTTGAGGGCACAGTGGCTGCGTTTGATGGCACAGTGGCTGCATTTGATGGGCACAGTGGCTGTGTTTGATGGCACAGTGGCTGCGTTTGATGGCACAGTGGCTGCATTTGATAGGCACAGTGATGGCACAGTGGCTGCATTTGATGGCACAGTGGCAGCAATTGATGGGCACAGTGGCTGCGTTTGAGGGCACAGTGGCTGCATTTGATGGCACAGTGGCGGCAATTGATGGGCACAGTGGCTGCGTTTGATGGCACAGTGGCTGTGTTTGATGGCACAGTGGCTGTGATTGATGGTACAGTGGCGGCAATTTGATGGCACAGTGGCTGCGTTTGATGGCACAGTGGCTGTGATTGATGGTACAGTGGCGGCAATTTGATGGCACAGTGGTTGCGATTGATGGTAGAGTGAGGCTGCAATTGATGGGGATTTTTTTCTGAATTTTTGGAGGGGGCAGAAATACAGTATCAGTCATCCACCCATCCTCCATTCTTAGATCTTGTTTCATTCATAGAAGCTGTAGTATGGCCTTTATGGATGGCGAAGCTTGGTGGATAATTGGGCATGCTTGATGAGAGCCTATGACAGCCCCCTAGTTTTACTAACCCCCGCCACACCAGAAGGTTAAGGGTGGAGGGGGCATGCATGGACAGAAGAAGATTTTACCAGAACAGAACAGGCATCAGCACACGGGACCCATCCTACTGACTGTAAGTCCCCTGTGTTGATTTTTTTTCTTTTGGTTGCACTTAGCCTTTAAAGCTGAATGATGGGCAAACAGCTAAATATATAAATTAAATACATATATGTGAACTGTTTTATTTGTCAAACTTTTTTTTTTGTTTTTGGCTCTAGCAGTCTAGTGATGCAGACATCGTTGGGTGACAGCACAGCCAAGCTGTGATCTAATTTTTCTCCACTGCTCAAGATCGGGATAAGGTAAGTATGGGGTGGGGGGGTATAAAAGACACAAATTAAAGCAGCTCTAATTATTAATACTTCATGATACTTTTTTTTAAGTATCTACATTTGACCTGATCAGCTTCAGGAGCAGAAGTTCCCAACGAGAGTTCATCAAGAGAGCGCTAGGGGTTCCTTGAGCTGTGGCTGATTGACCTTCCATTTGGCTGTGTCTGCATAGTTCCAGGACCAATAACACTTGACAAAGCCAGCAGCATGACCAAATTATCTTTTTAGTTGTCTGTAAGGGCTGCATTTTCCCTACTGACTAGTGTGACCACCAATTAAGGGAATTTCTTGCAATTGACCCCTGAATAATTGGTTTTAGCAAAGGTTCCCCAAGACCTGGAGGGTACTTTAAGGGTTCCTTGGGGGGGGGGGGGCACATGGTTGAGATCACCTGCACTAGAGTGTGCTTGAGTGTGAGATGAAGAAGTATCACATGAAGCCAATGAGTTCATGTGCAGACAAGAAGCATGCTGCTTGGAGGAGAGAACATGGTGAAAGAGATGACCTCATCACCAGGGCTGGGACAAGAGGTGGGCAGGAGGGGCAGCTGCCCTGGCCATGGTGGGGATTTTGGGGGTTGTGCTAGAATGAGTGATTTGGAGGGTGGGATTTGTACTAGGAAAGTGAATTTATGTTAGGAAGGGGGATTTGGAGGGGGGATTTGTGCTAGTAGGGATTTGTGCCAGGAGGAGATTAGGGGGAGGGGAGGGTCTGCTGGGAGATGTGGATTTATCCTCACAGGGGAGATTTTAGGGGTAGAGAAATTGTGCTAGGAGGGGGTTGTTGGGGAAGGAGAAGATTTGAGCTGGGAGAGAGATTTGTACTGGAAGATATTTTGGGGCCAAATTTTGCAAAGGAAAATTACAAAGGAAATTACGCTTAGGGGATTAATGAGAAGATCAAGGCTCACATTTTTTGGGGAGAGGAGAATTTTTTGCTAATATATTTTGGGGGGTTCACCCTGGGCACTAGATGGCCTTGTCCCAGCACTGCTCATCACTGTGCTGCTTCTTCTTTTCAGTAATGCTGCGTACACGCGACCGGACTTTTCGACAGCAAAACGAATCCGTCGGACAATTTGATCATGTGTGGGCTCCATCGGACCTTTGCTGTCCAAAAATTTGACGGACTTTAGAAAGAACATGTTTCAAATTTTTCCACCGGAACTCCGCCGGACCCAGTTCCTATTGAGAAATTCGTTCGTCTGTATGCTAGTCCGACGGGCAAAAACCGACGCTAGGGCAGCTATTGGCTACTGGCTATGAACTTCCTTATTCTAGTCCGGTCGTACGTCATCACGTTCGAATCCGTCGGACTTTGGTGTGATTGTGTGTGGCCAAGTCCGTTCATTCGGAAAGTCAGTCGGAACTCCATCGAAAGTCCGTTGGAAAAATCATTGGACATAACAGGCTGGGGGGAAGGACCAGGACAACCTTGGAAGTGGTGCGAATGAAGCTGCCCATAATACTTTGGACACTGAAGGGCATAAAAAAAGTACCGATGAAAAGAATTCTGCATTAAAGTTGATTATTGTAGCAAAAGCTGGTTTTGCTATTTTTACCCTTTACTTGGCTGATCATCTTTTATTTTGTTTATTTTTTTGGCTTGAGTTTGGATTTAAATGTTTCATAGTATACATTTGGTATGATACAGCATGCTTTCAGGCTAAGTAATCAGCTTTATTCTGTAATATAGAGACTGTCTCATACAGTGTACACTATATTAAGTTTTTGTTTATGTTTTATCAAATTTCCCTCGACTCGAATCACCGCATTCCAAAAATAAATCAATAGCTTCAAGGTTGAGATTTTCTATCCAGATCAATAGTTCGCAGTTAAGATAACACATAAATCACCTGACATTGACCACTCCAGCTGAGAGGTAACAAGAAGAGCAAAACCATAGGGACACCATACAATCCACGTTAACCAGTATCACTTCATGGGAAATACCAGTGGCTATTTATGTTTTTTAAATCACAATTTCCTCCCTTAGTGCATTGTTTACTGACAATGCAAAAGTGTCAGAACTATCATATTGTAAGGTATACGCACATAGCAGAAGCTTAAATGAAAGATTAATTACATACTAGGTACCCATTCATTATTATCTGTGTCCTTAAACTTAGACCTGATTAGCTTTTGCCCTCTTCTGAACTTCTCTCCCAGCGTCTAGAACATCAAGTCAGCCATCAGAGAGATTGTGCTATTCATAATGCTTAGTACACGCGATCAGAAAATAGGACGAAAAATACCGCTTTCGAAGCGATAGAGAGGCCTAGAGTCAGCCCCAAAGACATAGCGGAGGGCCGGGCATGAGAGGGGTTAACAGGCGTAGGAACCAAGGAGGAAAAGGAGGAGCGCGGTGGGGGGACGGAGCCTTGGAAGGGGAAGTGACGCGGCACGAGGAGGGAGGCGGCCTCAGTCGAACGTAGATAGAGCAGAGCAGCTTCCCACCCTCCTGCCCTACATTTTGTCGTAATTTTTCCTGTTGGGGTTGGGGAGACTGGAGCTTCCCAGAGAAAAAGTGGTGCACTTGGCGGGGTGCAAGGTCCTTTTAGGTCATGTGGGCACTTAAAAGGTATGGTGTAGGGACCTGTCTGAGGCACGGTTCCCAGTTAGTATGGGCACCTGCTAGTTGTCTCTGAGTCAGTGGTTCGCGACTGGAGGTCTAAGAAGGGAGTAGCAGGTATGGTTCTGGCTTATGCCATTGGGACCTTGGGTACCATTATTGTCAATAAAGCTGATGTTATGTTTAAAAAGGTTATTGATATGTTAATTATTGAATATTTATATATTTGGTTAATAAAACGGCTGCTACAGCCTATTTACCCCAGTTATGTATAGCGTGGTCATTAGAGGAAAAGGGGGGTGGGTCATTGGCATAGCAGGTAGCAAGCCATGGTTAATACCTTAGTCATGTTAGTACACAGCTTTCGAGAGCCGATCACGACAGTTCATGCCAAATTATCCGAAAGGACAAACGTGAAGATGTTTCCATTTCCCAGATTGTATGATTTTCGTTTAATCAATACAGTATTTGTTTGAAAAAAATTGTGCAAGCCCAGAAACGAAAGAATGCATTACACTACAAAACAACACATTACATCACTTCTGAAGTTGTATTCTGTTGTACGAGAATTTTCTTAACATTAGTAACCTCTTCATTTTCGTTGAGACTACCGTGTTTCCCCGATAGTAAGACACCCCCGATAGTAAGACGTATCGGGAGTGTCAGAGGGGACAGCTAATGTAAGCCGTACCCCGAAAGTAAGACATATGTCTTACTATCGGGGAAACACGGAGGATTTGCCTGCAGAGACCAGAGCCGAATGAGATGCAGAGTAGCGCAGGAAGCGTCTACTGTCATACGTTGTCTCTCATGTCACTCAGCGCTGCTCGCTCCCCGGCGGCCCCTCCTCTCTTCTCGTCAATCCCCATTGGCTTGAGACATCATCTGGGATAGACGAGAAGAGAGGAGGGGCCGCCAGGGAGCGGGCAGCGTGACATGAGAGAAAACATATGAAAGATAGACGCTTCCTGCGCTACTCTGCTCGCAAGTAAGATCCCCAGATGTGCCCCATGCCCTGATGCCCTAATGTGCCCCATGCCCTAATGTGCCCCATGCCCCATAATGTGCCCAGATGTGCTGTGCCCCATAATGTGCCCAGATGTGCTGTGTCCCCCATAATGTGCCCTGATGTGCTATGTGCCCCATAATGTGCCCTGATCTGCTATGTGCCCCATAATGTGCCCTGATCTGCTATGTGCCCCATGATGTGCCCTGATGTGCTATCTGCCCCATAATGTGCTATGTGCCCCATAATGTAAGACATACCCCGAAAGTAAGACATAGTGGGGCTTTTAGGGATAAAAAGAAAGTAAGACACTGTCTTACTTTCGGGGAAACACGGTACCATCCAAAAAAAAAAGGATGATCTTTCGTCCAATATTCTCATCGTGTATACAAGTCTTAAGACTCATACTCATGTTCATGCACATAAACGCGTGCATAAACGTGCACATAACACGCGCACAATGGCATGCATGTGGATGCATGGTTATTTCCACCACAGATACTGGCACCTAGTGGCCTATTCAAACCTGGGCTCTGCATGGGATCATTGCAGGATGGCTTTTCAGCTTGAACTTCCAGCTTGATCCTGAATCTTTATAAATCTGTTATTGACTCTTGACCAAGATTTTGCCTGTCAGTTCGGTACCTTGTTTCCCACACGTTACCAGACTTTGCCCCTTATTTGACCTTGATCGTTCTCATGATTTGGTGCTTTCCTGCCCATCTGCTACCAAACTTGGCTTATGACCTGCCTTTGTTCTCAATCTCTACTGATCTGGGTGAAGTTGGGGTGTCCTCATTGCTGTGCTTTTACTTACCTGACACCAGCACTCCCAAGTTCAAGTCCGCAGTTTGAGCATCCTGGCACTTGCACCCTTACATTGCCCTAGCAGACCCTGTCTCAGCTTTCAGGGGTGCTCAGATGGGAATTTTGCAAGAAGCCACCCTTATCATTTTAAGCTCCTCATACACGTACAAGTAAGAGGTGTTCTAAAACTATAAAAAAACGAATGTGTTTGGTTGCTTACTGGCTTCTTAGAGTTTATGCTAAATTTTAACATCAAATTTCTTTTTACTACTTAGAAATCTGTCAGGAATCTCATAAAACAAAGGTTGACAGGTCCCTGATTGGCCACAATCTGTGGTTTATTGATCTTTAGCTGGCCTATGATTGGCCTTAAACTTTCCACAAAATAAAAGATAATAGGCTTGAGAAAGAGGCGGTACTGCCACACCCTCTTCCACACTCCTGGCATCTGACGTCATCCAGGAACTTTCCCAAGCTGTCAGATCGGCTCTGGTGTTACTGTAGCTATCTATGCTGCTGACGGCTCTGCATGACATTACTCTGGATTGCTGCTGCCTGACATGGGTCCTGACTCCCTGCGATGACTACTTCTGCTTTCATGATATGCCTTCTTTTACTCCACTAAATGCTAGCTTTTACTTTTTTTTTTAATAAATGATAAACTTGCTGCACTTAGATGTGCCCTCTGGTGCTCCACCATGGTTCTACAACCATGAACCTTCATATTAGGCAAACTTGCATGTTTGTGTTTACTATTTTTCTTTGGATGCTGAAAAAAATCAATGACAGATTGTTCCCTTGCTTAATTCCTGCTGTAGTTTTGTTCCCCCAGTAGAATTCTAGAGTCCATCAAAAAATCCAATACAGTGTTCAAACCTTGATGAAGCAGGGATGTACTTTGGCCCCCAAAATGCGTTACATGTGCTGTAAACGGTTAGAAAAAACACTGTTGAGATGTTGGTTTGGCACCCTCTTTGGTTTAAATATACTGTATTTGGGTTTTCCAGTATGGATGATCCTGATATTTCCAGGGACCCCCCAGTCTGATGTCAGACATGAAGTCTGACCATTGTGAATTCTCCTTCAGAAAACAAAGTAAGATAGGTCTCTGCCCATAATATGTCGTCTACCCCCGCCGGCACCCCAGGCTCTAACCCTCCCCCCCCCTCCACCAAATGCCCCCATAGCAAGCTGCTATGGGGCAAACACAGCGCAGCTTGGTAACGCCCCCAGGTCACTTCCCACGGATTGTGATTGACAGTATTAGCCAATGGCTCCCACTGCTGTCTCTGGGCCAGTGAGGATAGAGATAGCTGAGAGAGCCTATGCTCTCATGCACTTTGCTGGATTGAGATTGGGCTCAGGTGAGTATAAAGAGGGGGGAAGGGGGCAGCACTCTGAAAATTTTTAATCTTAATGCAGAAAATACATTAAAGTAAAAAACCTTCAGACCAGAGGCGTAGCTTGAAGCTTGTGGGCTCCAATGCAAAAGTTGACCTGGAGCTAGGGGTGGAAGTTGCGATTGTGACCCCTGCAACCCCTTATGCTACGCCCATGGTTCAGGCTATAGAACCACTTTATAGAGGAAGCAACTGCCTTTACAAACAGATATAGGCTCCACTGACCTACAGTGGTAGCAGCCTTGTAAGTACAAAGATATTATTTTGTGCACATGGACACAAGATCCATTTCTCTGTTACAGTGTCATGCATTGCACAGACCATACAATTTTAAATTCCATGTATATCTTAATACTACTCCCTGCCCCACAATCCATTCAGATCCATGCCATGCCAAAGACCGCAGTAAATGTCCTTGGCATACAGTTGGTGTCTGGATGGAATTGTAGTAGAGCCCCTTTTCTCTATGCCCCTTCACCAGAAGCCCTGCACCAAAATGATGCAGTGCTGAGGTCCCAGCTTAGCATATTGTTTGCATGGATTGTATCACTCAAGTGTGCCAAGTGCAGCACAGACCCTAAATACCACCTTGGCACTAGGGTTGCCACATCATCCCTTTAATACAGGACACATATTAATTACACAGGTTCTGAGGCTGATTTAATGCAAATAAAGCACCAAGTGAGTTTAATTACCACCTTAATCAGCCACAGAACCTGTGTAATTAATGTGTGTCCTGGATTAAAGGGATGATGTGGCAACCCTACTTGGCACGAACCCTAAATTTCCACCGCTGATTGCTTGGAAACATTAGCAGGAATTTAAGGGAAGAAAACTGTTTCTGAATTGCATGAGTCTACCCCGCAGCACAGCGATCGTGCTTTCTACCTAACAGAGCGGCTTTAGACATGAACAAAACATGAAAAGAACTATAGGCAGATTTAAAAGATGGTAATCGCCGAAGGAAAACCGATGAAAAAGTGAATGGCGGTGCCTCCTCTGCAGGTGTGAATTGCTCCGGTGTCACATCTCAGTGAGCAGGAAGGCTGTGTGCCCGAGTGTGACCAACGCCTAATTAGAAACCCATTCTACTGTGGCAAACACCGGGTCATCTTTCATATACCCTTCTCCTGAAAAACAACTAAAGCCAAGATTAAAAGTGGATTTGTCAGGAAAAAAGAACTGAACAATCAGATTATATTACGGCGACGGTGGCTAGAGGAAAACTCTTCTTTCCATTTTCGATTTTTAAAGACCAAAACTTCTTATAAGCACCAGATGTCAGATAGATATGAAAGCATAGTTTTTATGTTTCATGAAACATTTTCCCTTAAAGTGGTTGTAAACCTCAGACATGAAATATCAACAAAGAATATCCCTCTATAGCAGGGGTCTCAAACTGGCGGCCCTCCAAGTGTTTCAAAACTACAAGTCCCATCATGCCTCGGCCTTTGGGAGTCATGCTTGTAACTTGCAATGCCTCATGGGACTTGTAGTTTCACAACAGCTGGAGGGCCGCCAGTTTGAGACCCCTGCTCTATAGTATGTACGTGTCTCAATCAAAAGCACCACGTGTCTTTTCTGTCTGCTGCTTTGTTCCTCTGCTGTCAGCATGAATCAGTTGTTGCAAGTTTTTCTGACACCAAGAGAAAAAAGGTGACAGGGGAGGGACCTCTATTTGATTGACAGCCTCAGCTCTGTTCCTGTGTACTGTGTGAAGGGGGGTGGTCCCTTCCCTTGAATCAGCTGTTTAATTTCAGCTCTCCTCCCCCTTTTTTCTGAGATCTCAGACAATCTTTATAAATTCTGGACTTTGACCAGATGTAGAGAAGACCGCAGATCAACAGGTACAACTTATGTAGGATTTGTTTCATCTCTATGTATCACCCAAGGCCAGTCACTTCCCAAGGGAGGAGCGGCGTGCTGACGTCCCCACTATACCACGTTAGACCCGGAAGCAACGGGCAGCAATAGAGAGCCGGCCGGCTCGACTACATTTGATACGCTTATATCTACAACCTCTTTGTAAGTGCATTCCTTTTATTTTTATTAAAAAGTTTTAAGTGATACACTATGGAAGTTCCCTGTTCTTGCTTTTACATAGGGATTGAATGAGGGCTTAAACATCGAGGATAACCCGCATGAATTACCAGTGAACTTCTTACATCACCTGTAGAGACCTGAGGCTGGGTTAAAAAGCCACAAGCCCTACCGCTGCGCAAATACGGTGTGAAAAAAAGTATTGCAATGACCGGCATTTTATTCTCTAGGGTGTTAAAAAAAAAAACAGATCTCATGATCTGGTAAGCGGCAGTGTTTTTCAGTGGTGGAGGACCTTTCTTGCTATACCATCTCACTACTTTCCTGGGTGATAGAGAGTGTTGTCACCGTTTAAGTAAAACACAGAGGAACTGTCACTGGAAGAATCCGTCCTGTTTTATGGAACTTTCATATGATTATTCTATAAGAGCCATTGAAAAAAAAATTTTTGGACACTCTGTATTTCATTTATATTATTACAGGTTGTATTTTTGCTCATCTAAGCTTGAGCTACTTTTATTTTAATATATTCACTTATCAAATCACTAGGAGATATCTTTAACTGAAATCATACGATTCAGTTCACGTTTGGCAGCGCAGCTAATTTTTGTTCTTTTATTTGACTATTGTGTGTGTCTCACATTTTTTGGTTGCAGCAGCCAATTTTCTATTTTAATTTTATTCCACTTATTGAAGTTTTACACTATTAAGTGTCATTTAGACAGCGCAGTAATTCACATTTTGTTGTTATTTTGATATAAGGGGGAAGGGGTGTGCCTCTTTTGAGTCATTAAGCAGTCTGTAAAATCTGGTTCTGCTTTTTCGCAGCAAAGCATCTGATGTCATACTAATGACGAAACGCGTCAAGCCTAGACGCACAGGGCAAGTTAGCTGAACCAGGAGGACTGTTTGTTGGTTCCAGATCCTTTTATACATAATATATATCTGTAAGTGCTGCTGTTCTTAATCGCAGGTTAATGGTCTCATTTACATATTTCACTTTATTTTTTGTCTTATCTTTAGCGCTGCTTTACCGTTGTTTTACCCGCGGTATTCGGCCGCTAGCGGTGCAGTTTTAACCCCCGCTAGAGGCCGAAAAAGGGTTAAAACCCCCCCAAAGCACCGCCGCAGTGGCGCTTTGCGGCGATATTGCCGCGGTATTACCGCCTTGTCCCATTGATTTCAATGGGTAGGAGCGGTATAGGAGCGGTGAATACACCGCTCCTTCACCGCTCCAAAGATGCTGCTAGCAGGACTTTTTTGACCGTCCTGCTAGCGCACCGCTCCAGTGTGAAAGCCCTCCGGCTTTCACACTGGAGTGAATGGGGCCGGATTTTTTCAGGCGCTGTACAGGCACTATTTTTAGCAGCAGATCATATGACAATTGTACACAATGAATGGCTTTAATTCATGCCAAGCGAGTCTTTAACAGGAATGCTCTGTGATGTTGACCAAGGCGAAGGCAGAGATCATCTGGGCTGGACGGCTTAAGTTGGCAGGACTGACGAGCAGGATATCAGCAACAGGTGAGTCACTGTGGAGAGATAGGAGCTGGCAATTAGCTGACAGCTGAGTGGCCAGCTCAGAGAAGGAAGTGCTGAGCCCAGCCCTGACACAACTAGCATCTGAAGTTTAAAAAATGATTTTTATATTTTTTATATTATTTTATGAAACGCAGTTTAATTTATTTTACAAATATACACTAAATATGTGGTGTATAATTGACCCCCAGCTGAGCTAATAAGCAAGACCACCATGATTTTCATGCTTTTTGGCAGCCTGTGTATAATTGAGTAAACACATTTGTTTCTCATCTGCTGTCAGGGGGAAGGGGTGTGCCTCTTTTGAGTCATTAAGCAGTCTGTAAAATCTGGTTCTGCTATTTCGCAACAAAGCATCTGATGACGTCATACTAATGACGAAACGCGTCAAGCCTAGACGCACGGTGCAAGTTAGCTGAACCAGGAGGACTGTTTGTTGGTTCCAGATCCTTTTATACATAATTTTAAAATTGTACTGGGAGTTTTTTTGCAACTGTTTTGCAGCTATTTGGCCATTACATATCAATTTTTATTGATGTTATTTTTTTAAACAAGATTTGTTTTTCCCTTTTTCCACGGTCCACTGTGTCACATGTAAGATATTGCTTGTGCCATTATAATTTGGGCGGGCAAAGACAACGCGATTCTCTGGAGGAGGATCGGCATACGGTCGTGGTGGCCCCACAAGCCGGATCTAGCTTGGTTCCCTGCTGTACAGAAGGGAGAAGGAGCCTACAAGCCAGATATAGCTTGGTTCCCTGCTGAGCAGGAGGGGGAGGAGCACACAAGCGGATTGAGCTTGGTTCCCTGCTGTGCAGAAGGGAGGAGGAGCCCACAAGCCAGATCTAGCTTGGTTCCCTGCTGAGCAGGAGGGGGGAGGAGACCACAAGTCGGATCTAGCTTGGTTTCCTGCTGTGCAGGAGGGGGGAGGAGACCACAAGTCGGATCTAGCTTGGTTTCCTGCTGTGCAGGAGGGGGGAGGAGACCACAAGCCGGATCTAGCTCGGTTCCCTGCTGTGCAGGAGGGAGGAGGAGCCCGCAAGCCGGATCGAGCTTGGTTCCCTTCTGTGCAGGAGGGAGGAGGAGCCTAGAAGCCGGATCTAACTCAGTTCCTTGCTGTGCAGGAGGGAGGAGGAGCCTACAAGCCGGATCTAGCTCAGTTCCTTGCTGTGCAGGAGGGAGGAGGAGCCTACAAGCCGGATCTAGCTTGGTTCCCTACTATGCAGGAGGGAGGAGGAGCCACAAGCCAGATCTAGCTTGGTTCCCTGCTGTGCAGGAGGGAGGAGGACTGGTGGTGGAAGCTCATGCCTGAACCATCTGGTGTCTAGAGAGGACGAAATATCCAGGCTGGAGATCTGCAGTTGGTCACAGTGACCATACAAGCCCAATTTGACTCCTCCTGTCGTAAGATAGAGAGGGTCAATATGATCTGGTGAGTAGGGACCCAGATCCCAACTTTTTTGCCTGTCTTTTGGAAGTCATGCACAATAAAATGTGTGACTAGTAAGGGTGTATGCAATCAAGATTCCTGTTACACCTCTCATGCCGCGTACACACGACCGGACTTTCTGGCAGACTAGGTCCGACGGGATCAGTCCGTCGGACATTCCGATCGTGTGTGGGATAATCCGATCATTTTTATTAAAAAAAATCCGACGGACCTAGAAATAGAACATGTTTCAAATCTGTACGACGAACTCAATTCCTATCGGGAAAACCGTTTGTCTGTAAATACAACGCAAGGGCAGCTGTTGGCAACTGACTATTGAACTTCCTTTTTTAGTCCCTACGTACATCATTATGTTCAAAACAAACGGACTTTCGAACAGACTTAATTCGTTCGTGTGTGGGCAAGTCCGTTCGTTCGTAAGTCCGTCGGGAAGACCGTCGGACCTAGTCTGCCGGAAAGTCCGATTGTGTGTACGTGGTATTAGAATCATCTACACGGGAACAAAAGACAGCTTGATCGACCAACCCCCATCCAATATTGTTTCATTGTTATTTTATTATATTAGATCCCATCAGTGTTTGTTACCATATCCTTAAAGTGGTATTGCCACCAAAAAAAACTAATTTGGCTTAAAAATCATAAAAAAAAGAAAAAAAAATAATTGGAAAAAAACATTTTTTTTACTCACCTCTAAATGCCTGTTGCTAGGGGGTCCCTTGTAGTCTGCCACCTTCATTGCCCGGGCACTGACGTCACTTCCCCTAGGCGCCGCACAGTCATCTGGGACCTGTCATGTGTCCCAGATGAGTGAGCGTCGAATCACGGCGCACGGCCACATTAAGAATGCCGGCGCCGCGAGCGGAGTGGGGAACGAGGGGGAGGGTCTCGTTCCCCCACATCGCTGGACCCTGGGACAGCAGCTGCAGTATTTGTAGCTGCTGACTTTTATTTTTATTTTTTTTGTGGGCACCCCACTTTAAACAGCTTGCTTGATACATTGACTAGAACACTTTATGCTGTATCACTTTACCATTCACAGGGTTTGTTATTTATATCTAATTTATTTAAATTTTTTCATTTTCACGTTGACACTTTTTCAATAGTATTGTGTTTTTTTCAAATTATCACGGAATTATAGGATTGCATTTCAAAATAGCAAGCGCTGTGTAGTCACGGAATATATCCAGTGTGTTTATCATAGCTAATAATGATCTGGATTTTGCTGGCTAGAGTTCCCCTTTTTTTTTTCGTCAGGTATAACTCCAGGTCCCTCGAAAAACAACCATCTCCATATCCCCAGCACCAGAGGGTTGTCCACAAGATGACTTAGAAAAGTTTGATGATTAATACAATTTATACAGCCACACTTGAATGGATAAAAATACAGTCATCTGTTCCCCTATCAATTTATTTTTCATTAGATTGCTGGCAAAGTCATCCTTGTGGGGAAACCTAAGAGCGAAGAAACATCAAACATTTTGCAGGGCTACTGAGGTAGTACAGGGACAATTGTTTGCAGAAATTGCTATATAATTACATTATGGAGATATATTATGCTAACATACAAACAGAGAAAAAAAAGACTAATAGCACAAGACAACATATAATATAGTGTCGGTATATTACAGAGAGTTTTGTACTGATTCTGCAAGTGGTGATAAAATGCATTTTAGTGATATGTTAACTGAAGAATATGTTATGTCAATAAAATGAAAAATGTCATATATGATGCAGTCTGTTCATAGCATTAAAGCAGTATTAACCACTTCAGCCCCCGAAAGATTTGGCTGCTGAATGACCGGCCGTTTTTCGTGATTCGGCACTGCGTTGCTTTAACTGACAATAGCGCGGTCGTGCGACGTTGCACTCAAACAATATTGACGTCCTTTTTGTCCCACAAATAGAGCTTTCTTTTGGTGGTATTTGATCACCTCTGCGGTTTTAAATTTTTGCACTATAAACAAAAAAATAGTGACAATTTTGAAAAAAATTCAACATTTTTTGCTATAATAAATATCCCCATTTTTTTTTTTTAAAAGCAAATTTTTTCTCAGTTTCGGCCGATATGTATTCCTCTACATATTTTTGGTAAAAAAAATAAATCGCAATTACCCATATATTGATTGGTTTGCGCAAAAGTTATAGTGTCTACAAAATAGGGGATAGATTTATAGCATTTTTGTCATAATTTTTTTTTACTAGTAATGGCAGCGATCTGCGATTTTTTTTTTATCAAGACTGCGACATTATGGTGGACACACCGGACACTTTTGACACATTTTTGGGACCATTGGCATTTATACAGCGATCAGTGCTATACAAATGCACTGATTACTGTAAAAATTTCACTGGCAGGATAGGGGTTAACACTAGGGGGCGATCAAGGGGTTAACTGTATTCCCTGTATGTTTTTATAACTGTAGGGGGGAGGGGACTGTCTAGAGGAAGTGACGGATCGTGGTTCCTAATAGGAAGTCACGATCTGTCACGCCTCTCAGAACAGGGAAGTGTGTGTTTACAAACACTCGTCCCTGTTCTGCCTCTCGTGCCCGCAATCGCTCGTGGCCGGTGGTCATCGTGACCGTCGGCCACGAGCATTGGCACACCTGCTGTGCAGCGGGGGTGGGCGCGTGCGACTGCTATCCCGATCCCACGAGCCGACGTATAGCTACGACGGCTCGCTGGATCATGCCGACCTGCCACAGTAAAATGACAAGCGGTTAAACCCAAAAGCAAAAATTTACTATAATACAGATTACAAATTCTTAAATGTAATGCAGAATTTGTTTTCTTTTATTTTTTTTTGCAGATTGTCACTTGCCATGTCACCTGCCACAAGTTGCGGATTGTCACTTGCCACATCGCCTGCCACACCTTGCAGATTGTCACTTGCCTGCCACCAGATGCAGATTGTTACTTGCCACGTCACCTGCCACATGTTGTGGATTGTCACTTGCAACGTCACCTGCCACACATTGCAGATTGTCACTTGCCAGGTTGCCTGCCACCAGATGCAGATTGTGACTTGCCACGTCACCTGCCACACCTTGCGGATTGTCACTTACCTGCTAAGGTGGTGTTTTGCTTGTCTCTTGCTTTGTCCCACCCAGAGTCAGGCAGCAGAGAGATGATGTAATCTCTCTGCTGCCCGCGTTGCCTGCACAGTGAGGGCGGAAGTTACTGTGGGGATGCAGGGCGGGCACTGGGTGAAGGCTGAAGGTTTGGCTGGCTTAAATTAGGTCTGGTCTGCACCCAGAGACTGTCCACGTTAATCACCTTGCAGGTGGACAGACAGACAATGAGAATGCTATAGCCAAAACTAGGATGCTGGAATGAGGAACAGGAGAGCTAGAAGCTCCTCACAGAGCGGTGTATGGTGTAGAGGGGCTTCTAATGCTCAGGAGTGTATCCAGGCACAATTGAAATGTGACATGTCCATTTTAAAATAGACCTGAACTCTCCAATGAGCAAAAACCTTTTACTGCCAATCTAGATCAGCAATCATCCCTTTATAGCTGCCCGAGAGCAGGTCTTACTAT
Source organism: Lithobates sylvaticus (assembly GCA_028564925.1). Classification (NCBI taxonomy): domain Eukaryota; kingdom Metazoa; phylum Chordata; class Amphibia; order Anura; family Ranidae; genus Lithobates; species Lithobates sylvaticus. The sequence goes on along the minus strand of CM053034.1, from coordinate 31,259,409 downwards.
TCCAATGGCAATGCGTATTCACAGTAATTGTTAATAGAAGAGGCGTGTTCGAACATGTTTTAGCATTTCATCTATTTTTATAGATAACATGGAACCAGTTCGACCATATTGTCTTTGCTAAGCCATGCAGACATAATTCCATAACTCGCCATCTCTTATCCTGCTAAAGCACAAAACAGAAATAATGCAACAGATATCTACTCAAGCGACTTCAAACAGCCTTCACAGGAGCGATGTGCCAAGTAATTCTATATGAGCGGCATATACACTAATTAGTTTTATGTAAGGAAAATAAACACGCCTGACAGATGTGGTTTTGTCATTTTATGAACCTGGCGCGCACGCATTATCAGTCTGGTAACAACCATGTTATTTTTATATGCTTTAATGACTGTTAAGTGACAAGAATTTGACGGCGGGAGATAGCAAGACTAGTCATGGTCAATCAAGGGACAGGAAACAGAAAACTCATTAAAAAACAGAGCCCATAATAAGGTCCCTTAACCATTTACAGGATACTAAAAATGAAAACACAGCTGCTGAAAGGAATCAATCAGTCACAGATACAGTGAAGGCGACCATTTTGTCTCTTGGCCATTTACTTTGAAATGGAGCCAACACACGTAGTTCCCAAGCATCCTGCTTTCTGCAAGACAGTCCACAAAGTTAGTAAAGTGTCCTGTTGACACCGTTTTTCCCCTGGAATGCCCAACCAGCCACAAAGGAGAACACACAACACGACACAAACATAATAGAAATGTTCAGAAGTACCTAAAGTGGAGGCGTGTCAACACAAAAGGGGCAGGAGCATTTACTGGGCTTGTTTGAGCCATGCTCTTGTTTTAGCCATTTGACGATTATGATTTATTCTACATGTCATTGAGTGAAAAACAACTGAATATATAAAGCAGTCTGAGGAGCACTAATGCAACAGGATCTCAGACCCGAGGCTGAGAAAGATATAAACCCCCTAAAACATGTACCTAATGTCCAACAGAAAGTGGGCAAAGCTAAGAATAGGGGGCTTGGACCCGATTTACTCCTTGACAGGTCCACATCATTGTTATGTACTAGTCTTCTTCTCCACACCCAACTGCTTACCAAGGTTAAGGGTTTCTTAAATGGTCACCTTACTTGGGGTATGCATGCTCCTGCTGATTGGTTTGTAGGGAGGTGCAATGTGATGCCGCGACAGTAAACACTGAAAGTCCAGTTGCAGAAACAGAATTTGTATTGAAGTTAAAGTTTAGTTCAGTCATTTACAACAAGCCCAACAGGGTGGCACCTGACTGGGAACACTCACAGGATGTACAGCAATGTGTAGCAGAGCAGGTCTCAGGCGTGCCGACAGCATCTGTCTAGAGCAGGGGTCTCCATACTACGGCCCTGCAGTTGTTCAGAAACTACAATTCCCATCATGCCTAGTCATGTCTGTGAATGGCAGAGTTTTACAATGCCTCATGGGAAGCGTAGCTCCACAACAGCTGGAGGGCCAGAGTTTGGAGATCCTTGGTCTAGAGGGGCAGAATGTGGTCTGGCCAGTCTGTGCCCAAATGGGGAGGTCTCTAGAAGGATGGCATGTCTCTATTCTTTCCTTACTCGTCTGGAACCTTTCCCTGCCACTAATCACTATCCCAATCAGACAGGTGATCAGTCCCTACACTACCCACATGTGAAATACGCATTAAGCCTGGGAGTCAGGGTCTTAAATAGACTCTGCCTGAGCAAAGATGGCCATCGGAGTCACATGCAATGGCAGCATCCAACTGGATAGCTTCCCAAATGACCCAGGAAACCATAGAAGAACCATGTTCCTCTTGACTTCCTTTCCCTCTGCAATGCCGCTACGGTTGAGCGCCAAATGCAGTGGAGATTGTAGACTGCACCTGCCTACAGGTTTGTAAATGCTACGTTTTTGCTTTTATAGATAAATAATAAAAACTAAAGTGCTATTCTACATAGATGCCGTCTGTGCCATTTCCACATGTCATTGGCTACCTAAAACAATTCATGGTGTATGCTTCATGTTCTTAAAAGCCAAAGGGTAAAAGTATACCTGTAGTGGTCAGAAATTTACTAAGCAGGCAGTAGGATGCTAAAAAGCTCTGTTTCGATATAAACAGTCCACCCATGCAGGTTTCCCTGGGCCCACAACAAAGGATCTTAGCCATCATAACAGTCCCACACAGTGTACTTGATTGGCTTCTCCTCCTTATCCATCAGTACTGAGGAGCTCTTGTTTGGGGCTGTGAAAACTTTTGCTGTACAGTTTCCTTACTCTTTTGCGGCGTACACACGATCGGAATTCCGGCAAGAAAAAGACCGATGAGAGCTTTTCAGCGGAAAATGCGACCGTGTGTAGGCTCCATCCGAATTTTGCTGGCCGAATTTCCGACAGCAAAAAATTCAGAGCATGTTCTCAATTTTTCCGTCGGAAAGGGTTTCTATCGGAAATTTCGATCGTCTGTAGCAATTCTGACGCACAAAATTCCTACGCATGCTCGGAAACAATTTGACACATGCTCGGAAGCATTGAACTTGGCTCATTGTAGTGTTGTACGTCACCGCGTTCTTGACGGTCGGAATTTGTTGTGCTGAAAAACTCGGCTTATACTCGAGTATATACCGTATATTAAAACCAAGGGAAGTCATCTCGGACGAACTGCAGCAATCCAGGGAAGCGTAGAGAAAAGCTGCCTGCAGCATGTAGAGTTACAACAACTCCAGAGCCATTTGGACAACATAAGAATATTCTCAGATGATGTCAGATGTCGAGGGGCGTGGAAGGGAAGCTGCTACACGTTTCAAGGTTGTAACGCCTCTTTCTCAAGCCTTGTCAACACACATTACACAGGCATGGCCCAATGGTGACACCATCAGGAAATATGACCTGAGAAATGCCATGTAGCCTTCGCTAAAGCATATGTAGACTGAAAGAAGTGGCTACAAAGACACTGAAGGAAATCAGCAGCACTGAGATACAGCAAAAATTTGCAAACTAATATTTTATTTGAAAAAAAAGAAAAACGAAGAAAGAAAAAAAACAGCAATTTTAATGATCCACAGGGATGTAACAAATTAAATTTCATCTGGTTAGGGTTTATATCTACTTATGCTGTAAAATGTAGGCTCAGCGTTCTCCATGGATGCTCGAAAAACAAAACAGATTTGTCTCTTAATCATCTGCTTTGTATCTGCTGTTAATTTTTAAAAATAGATGAACATCAGACACGGCACACTGAGGACAGCAGTAGCCAAAACAAGCTTAGAGCCGTGTCAGATCCACCTCTGTATCCAATTAGATCCTGTTATTACCCTGCTGTGCGTAATAATAAATTGCTCTAAGAATTCAACATGTTTCTATTCTGGGACATATAGCATTGTACATGTGTGCCGCAGGCATCGGGTGCTGTTCTCCGTGTCCCTGACTTTCCCAGGATCTTCGCTTCAGTGATGAATCAAAGAAAAACGGCGCAGAAATTGTTCTTAATTGGTTGTTTCCATTTCTGTTTTGAGTGATCCGAGGTCTCCACAAAACGTAAGAAAAGCCTGTGTAACTTGGATGTAGAATTTGTGAGTGCCACTGCTGCCGGTGTTTAGGCAACGAAGGAAGAAACCCTCCAGACATTCAATGCAGATAAATGGTGGGTTCAGTTTACTGGTTTATGGTAGGTCTGTTATTAAAGTTCTCGCATCCTGTGAATCAAAAGGGCAAAAACTAATTCCATAATTCTTAAAGTATAACTTAAAGTTTCTGTATGACAGTCTAAACAAGTACCGAATCCAGTTACTATGTGATGTACAAGCCTCATAAAGTAACCAAAAAAAAACTTCCTTTGCCTTTCCTAACTGAGCTCCTTCATTTGTGTAGCACCCTTGTGGGCAGGTTGAACAGTTGGTTAGGTGCCATCTAGGGTGGGAGGGTAAGAGTTAAAGCTATGTTTGGTTTCTTGGACTTTTTGGCGAGCTCCTGTCTGGGTGTGTGTGTAAAATTACTAGACATGTGCAATTCGTTTATTTTTTTTTAGTTTTTTTTTTTAGTTTTTTTTGTTCGTTCGTTTTCGTACGAATGAACGAATCGTTCAAATCGAACGAATCCGAAAAACAACGAAAATCAGAAAAACCAAATTAGAAACAACGAATGTACGAATGAAAAAAATCAGAAAAACAAAAAAAGGAACAACGAAAATGAACGAAAAAATTCGTACATTCGTAACTTTTTTTTTGTTGAATTGGTAATTTTCCGTGTCCCTTACAATGGTGCTGCTTAACGTGCTTCGAATAGATTGAACGAAAAAATTCGTACATTCGTAACTTTTTTTTTTCGATTCGTAACTTTTTTTTTCGATTCGTAACTTTTTTTTTTCGATTCGTAAATTATTAAAATGTAATAATAGCATACACATTACATCAAATTATGAATTATGCTCCGATTATGAATCTACAAATGTTACGAATGTTACGAATGTCACGAATGTACGAATAAATACGAATGCGTCCGAATTTCGAATAAACGAAAATTAAACTAATGAAAAAATGAATCAACGAAAAAATAACTCTTACGAATTTACGAATCGTTACGAATACGAACACCGACGACTTACGAATGGACGAATCGTTACAAATACGAACACCGACGACTTACGAATGTACGAATCGTTACGAATTAACGGAAACGAAAAAAAAAAAAGAAAAAAACGAAGCGAAAATAAACAAATTTTTTTGTTGTGCACATGTCTAGAACAAAATGAATTAATGGGAAAACATGGCGGATGTGACAAGCACCACACTACTGTCCTGCCTGCCCACACCCTCCTAGTATATGATGCTGGGTACATTTAGTTCCTGGCTCCTTCTGCAGTCAAGGGAGCAGTCATTGTTTGGTCTGGTCTGTTCAGGGTTTCACAGGCTGGGAGTTTGATTGCTTCCCCCTGCTTCTAATATTCATTTTTAGAGCTTAGAGTGGAAGATTTTAAATAGCCAGTCTGAAATTTGCTCAGGGTCTTACCAACGCTGGGGAAGTGTTCCCATATGGTGGCTGGGAAGCTGATAAATAATCTGGAACCCTGGAGAGATTGTGTTTCCCTAGAAAGTAAAGTTTCAAGCCTCAGGGGGCTATTGCCACTGAGGCAGCCTGCAGACTGTGTTGCTGCTCTGTGAGGTCTCAGTGGCGGCAGAGTTAGGACCTGGAAGTGATCTGGAACTGACTGCAGGGCTTCACCAAAGGAATCTGGTCTAGAGATGGACTGGATCAGAAGAAGCTTGACGGTGGCAGCTGTTCTGGGGACTTGTGAGTAATGATCCTGAATTGATTCCTGGTGACTGTGTCTGGTAAATACCAGGAGGTTGCTTGGACTGAGACAGCTATCATAGGGTCTCAAATTCTATCCATTCCCTGTCCTCACCAGTGTCCTGGACTTAGAGCTTAGAGAAGAAGCATGCCCTCCTGTACTGTGCAGTGTTCCTGAGATTGCACTGGGAACCAATAGCTGTGCAGTGATGCAGGGTAACCAGGTGCCAGTGGTAACTTGCCTTATGGTCCCCGGCTGTGAAGCATAGGCAATAGCCTTTGAATTCCATTTTAACCACTTGCCTACTGGTCGACTTTTACCCCCTTCCTGCCCGGGCCTATTTTCAGCTTTCAGCGCTATTGCACTTTAAATAGCAACTGCGCAGTCATGCAACGATGTACCCAAACTAAATTTGTATAATTTTTTTGAGCCAGATTGAACACATTTTTAGTGGTATTTAATCACCACTGTGCTTTTTAATTTTTGCTAAACAAAAAAAAGACTGAAAATTTTGAACAAAAAAAGTTTTTCTTAGTTTCTGTTATAAAATTTAGTAAATAAGTAATTTTTTCTCCTTCACTGATGTGCGCTTATGAGGCTGCACTGACGGGCAGTGATAGGCTGCACTGAGGAGGCTGCATTGATTGGCACTGATGAGGTGGCACTAATATGCAGCACTGATGGGTACTAATAGGTGGCACCGATATGCAGTACTGATGGGTACTGATAGGCGGCGCTGATAGGGGGCTCTGATGGGCACTGATAGGCAGCACTGATGGGCACTGATAGGCAGCACTTATGGACACTGATAGGTGGCACGGATAGGTGGAACTGATAGGCACTGTTAGGTGGCACTGATAGGGGGCACTGATGGGCACAGATAGGTGGCACTTATAGTCACTGATGGGTGGCACTGATAGATGGCACTGATAGTTGGCACTGATGGGCACTGACAGGCATCACTGATGGGCACTGACAGGCATCACTGATAGGCACTGAAAGGTATTACTGATGGGCACTTCATCAGGACACTGATGATCATTGCCCTGATTGTCAGTGCAGATATCCACGCTGAGAAATGCCGCTTATCGGCTCTCCTCCCCTCATACGCTGTCAGTGTGAGGAGAAGAATAGAGATAACTGACATTTCCTGTTTACACTGTGATCAGCTATGATTGGACAAAGCTGATCACATGGTAAAGAGCCTACGTCATAGGCTCTTTACTATGATCGGTGATGCTCTGTGTCCTAGCGACACGGCGCAACACCAATCACCACGCGGCACACCCCTGCGCCATCCCGCCCATCCTTCATTTTACTGTAAGGCAGGGAGGAAACAGTTAAATGTTAATATCGCTGCCCCCATATACATGCAAATATGTACACAAACACACTTGCTTGGTGCACACGCTTATGACAATTTCACCACATATGATGGGTATCACCACACACTTGGCCATCACTCACTGTTAACTTTATATTGATGAGCTTATAAAGGCTTTTAAAGTGTCGGCTATGGACAAATTTGGGTACCTTCGTTTTCATGGGTGCTTACAATTTTTAGGCTAGACATATTTGGTATTTGTTTATTCAATGTGACTGCATATTTAATATTTTACCAGAATCTGGATATTATATTGCATTTGTGTGTGATCTGTTCTCGTTACACGTTTACCCCTAGCATGTATGTAGCTCAACATACAGTTTAAACCGTCTGTAAATTTGGATCTTTATTACAGTGAACAGGTGGTGGCTATATAAGAATAGGATGTAAACACAGTACACACGCGTGTATAATATGGTGAAACTAGAAATAAACAAATGAACATATATAAGAATTACATGAACATAACAAATGTCTACTAGGTATACAAATAAACAGTCTTTAGCATATCAGCGATACTGCCTTAGAAGGTAGACATGTGCAATTCGTTTCGTTTTTTTTTTTTCGTTTTTCTTTTTTTTTCGTTTTTTTTCGTTCATTCGTTTTCGTACGAATGAACGAATCGTTCGAATCGAACGAATCCGAATAACGAATCGTTCGAATCGTACGAATCGTTCGAATCGAACGAATCCGAAAAACAACGAAAATCCGAAAAACCAAATTAGAAACAACGAATGTACGAATGAAGAAAATCCGAAAAACGAAAAAAGGAACAACGAAAATGAACGAAAAAATTCGTACATTCGTAACTTTTTTTTTTGTTGAATTGGTAATTTTCCGTGTCCCTTACAATGGTGCTGCTTAATGTGCTTCGAATAGATTGAACGAAAAAATTCGTACATTCGTAACTTTTTTTTCGATTCGTAACTTTTTTTTTTCGATTCGTAACTTTTTTTTTTCGATTCGTAACTTTTTTTTTTCGATTCGTAAATTATTAAAATGTAATAATAGCATACACATTACATAAAATTATGAATTATGCTCCGATTACAAATCTACGAATGTTACGAATGTACGAATAAATACGAATGCGTCCGAATTTCGAATAAACGAATAAACGAAAATTAAACGAAAAAACGAATCAACGAAAAAATAACTCTTACGAATGTATGAATTGTTACGAATCCGAACACCGACGACTTACGAATCGTTACGAATCCGAACACCGACGACTTACGAATGTACGAATCGTTACAAATCAACGGAAACGAAAAAAACGAAACGAAAAAAAAAGAATTTTTTTCGGAAACGAAAAAAACAAAACGAAAATAAACGATTTTTTTTGTTGTGCACATGTCTATTAGAAGGATTGGGATTTCCTCTTAAAGTGGAAGTAAACCCTTCGATTTAACAGTTTAAAAAAAAAAGGCATGCCGTGAATGCTAACTGCACATTGGCTGTGCTCTCAACCAAACAGTCAAACCACCCAATGGCTGGTGTCATAACGGATCACATGTGCAGCACTGTGGCAGTTGAAGATTAAACAGAGGCAAAGATGGCAGCTTCCTTGGCTGAAAACGATAGGGGGGTTTACTTCCACTTTAACATGTAGTGCAGGCTTAGCTGGCTCCATGCAGTCTGTCCTCATAGAAAAGATGAAAGAGTTGTAATAGGATGTGGGCTAGTTCCTAGTGATATGACAGGAAATGTCTATTAACCATAGAACACTACCCATCAATAGTCTTTTGTTAAAAGTGGCATCTAGTGGGCAATGTTGATATTGCAAGTCCAGAAAAAACGTTTTCTTTATAGGCTGAAGGCATGACAGTGTGCACTGATATTATTATATAAATATTATATTGTTTGGGGGTTTCAAGTATACTTTAGGCCTAAAATATATGTGTGTATTGTAACAAATGAGCAAAAAAATAAAAAAAAAATTGGTTTAATAGTTTCTAAGCCCAAACTTTGCTATTTTCACATTTTGCATGCTATTTTTAATCTCAGTGCCGATGAGCCCCATCAGGCTTATTCTGCCACTTCCTGTCTATATGCACTTGCTCCAACGTTGGCTGCACACAATAGTGACAACGGTGGACCGTGCCTGCCTAATGTGTGCCAGCATGGCTGCTTGATGTCACCATTATGGATGCATTTGTAACAGGGCCGTCTTTAAGGCAGGGCAAAAGGGGCAGCTGCCCTGGGCCCTGTCATTGTTGTGGGGCCCAAAGCAGCTGCCTTATACTTGCCAACTATCCCAGTTTAAATTCCCTTGTCCTTTGAAGTTTTAGTCCTGTGCTGTGTCCCAATATCTCAGTGTGAAGTGCTGGTATTAATGCTGCCCAGCTCTGCCTTATTGTTCTGTACAGATGACTCACCTGCAGACCCTGTGTTTACATGTAAATAACCGGCATTCATATGTAAATAGCGGCGGCATTCATAAGTAAATAACTGCGGCCGGGGATATTGATATGTAAATAAAGGCGGCATTCATATGTATATCATGCCCCCCTGCAGTGAGGAAATGATTGGCTGTAACCTCTACCCTCTTGTAACCAATCAGTGAGCAGTAATACTGTACAGTAATCTATATCAACCAATTAACAAGCAGAAATCATTTGCTGTAACCTCTGTCAACTAATCAGTGAGCCATAATGTGTGCTGTAACCTCTAGCAACCAGTCAGTAAGCAGTAATGATATGCTATAACCGCTGGCACCAAATATTTATTGTATGTCTCAGAGCAAGTGGAGAGTGAAATTGCATGGGGGGGGCCCAAGAATTTTTTTTCCCAGGGTCCAATCAATATTAAAGACGGCCCTGATTTGTAATAATTCTGGAACACAATAGGTATGTTTTTTCACTGTGTTGTGTCCAGGTAAATGAAATGCACTATTTAAAATTCTCTTTTTTTAACCAAGTGCGACCCCCCACTGTCTGAAGAATACACTTGTTTATTCCTTTAGTTTTTTTGGTATATTCCCCACACAGGAAATGTGATTTTATATTAATATCTTACATACAGCAAAGGTGTGAAACATTTATGAAAATGTAAGCAGATAGTCAGGACTCCTCCGCACAACCCTTCCTATCTCTGCCGTCACAATAATGTAAACATATCTTGTATCTGCAATAATTGCCTTGCTGCTATTTACCCCATCGCTAACAGCAGCAATAATTAAACGCAAATTGATTAGCACAAGTGCCAACATGTCTTAGTGGGATTTCTACAGATAGGTCACATTTTTATCTATTTTTAATTTTGAAAATGTAATTACTTTGGAACCAGCGTGCGAAGATCTTTAAATCAATGGAGTTCTCAAAATGAATTATACAGCAAAACCTCTTTCCGTTGGGAAAGCTGTGAACTTCACTGTCAGAGAGACGTTTTCATTGAAAGGGTTAGCTTCGGTTATTGAGACAGAGCTGATACATAGAGACTGGGTACTAAAGGGGACCTGCTAACTCCATACAACAGCACTTAAAGTGTGTGTAATTCCTACTAAATGGACTGCTTTTATTGGTTTGATAAGATCCATATGTATACCTAATGCCAGGATTGCTTGGATAGGCACCACCATCACTAAAGTCAATGATAACTGAAACAATTTCCTATAAATGTAGGACTTTAAAGGTGAATGGTAATGCAAAACATATTGTCATGGTTATGCAGTAATCTTCCCCTGTTTGCTTACCGCTCCTCATATGCTCAGACTAAGAGGCCAGTCACTCTCACCTGGTGGTTTTTATAACCTCTCCTCTAAGCATGGCTCCACCCCAGGCCCTATCAGGGAACCCTATATTAACCTGTGCACTGCAAGCCAGTGGTGCTGATCAACCATTGTGTATCCGTGGTGTGTTCAGCTTCCTGGTTCCTGCTTGCCGTGTGCTCTATGTTTGTCTCTGTTACCGACCTTGGCGTGTTCTCAACGATTCCTGTCTGCTTGTGACCTTGAACCTTTGGCATGTCCCCGACCATCCCTGTCTGCCTGTGACCCTGAAACTTTGGCGTGTACTCTGTTGTTCCTGTCTGCTAGTTACCCTGACCTCTGCCTTATCCCCTTACTATCCTTGTCATTCCAGCCTGCTGCTTCCTTCTCCTGTAGTCTACTGTGAGCGCGAGCTGTGAGACCCTGGGGGCCGCGACCTGGAGCCAGACTGCAGTGAAGTCCATCCTCACTACTAGAGGCTCTGGCAAACACCTGCTGGCTCTTAGACTCCGCGCCCTGGGGAATCTATGCTCTAGCTCCCACTGGGATCTTTGTTAGTGATCCAGTAGACCTGTGTCCTGAATCTCCCTGGGTAGAATCCGCAGCAGTCAGTCCTAAGGTCCACTACCTAGCGGTGCACTTCCGATTCCTACTGAGTGCACCTGTCACCTGGTCTCAGGTGACCTGACACATATACAATACTGTTAAAATCCAACTATTTATTATAAAATCATTTAAACATATAGTCAGGGCTTTTTTGCTTCCAGAACATGCCGGAACGCCGTTCCGACACCCCCGGCAGTCCTCTCCTCTGCAGCCTGTCACATAACACAGAAGCTGGTAGAGGACATTTTCTATACCATTCACTTCCTCCACCGTAAGGTATCAGTTTCAGGTATCGGAGCATTTTCTCATGAAAACACTCGATATCTGCACCAATACTGATATCGGTATGGGTGCAACCCTAATATTAGCATGATTTAAAAGGCACAACCCTATTCTAAATTCCCCTTTGTTTTTTAGGGGTACAATAGGCCCTTTTTCATGGGTGTTGGCTGTCCCTGTTTAAAAAGGTTTATCAACCCCCTCAGTTTCTCAGTTTGCTTATAGAGTATCTCACAAAAGTGAGTACACCCCTCACATTATTGTAATAAATATTTTATTATATCTTTTCATGTGACAACACTGAAGAAATGACACTTTGCTACAATGTAAAGTAGTGAGTGTACAGCTTGTATAAGAGTGTAAATTTGCTGTTCCCTCAAAATAACTCAACGCACAGCCATTGATGTCTAAACCGTTGGCAACAAAAGTGAGTACACCCCTAAGTGAAAATGTCCAAATATATATATATATATATATATATATATATATATATACCTGTATTTATCGGCGTATAACACGCACAGGCGTATAACACGCACATTAATTTTAAGAGGGAAGTTTCAGGAAAAAAATAAAATTTTAAATAAGGAACTTTGAAGAAAAATAAGGGTCAGTGCCCATCTGCAGCCTCACCATTGCCATCAATGCAGCCTTAGCAATGCCCATCTGCAGCCTCACAAGTGCCATCAATGCAGCCTCATCAGTCCACATCAATGCAGCCTCACCATTGCCATCAATGCAGCCTGATTGATGCCCATATGCAGCCTAGAGGGGACAGGGAGGGGGGTGGGATAAGTGCCTACAGATTACATACAGTGAGAATCTCCTATGATAGACAGAACAGTGGTCCAATGGCGGCCCAGGAGACGGGACTTCCTATTACAGAGGCCGCCAAGTGAATAGGAGATTCTTACTGTATGTAATCTGACGGCGCTCGTCCTGCCCCCTCCCTGTCCCCTCAGAGGTAGGTAAAATTTAAGTATTGGCGTATAACGGGCACATGCTATTTGCACCCGATTTTCATGGTGGAAAAGTGAGTGTTATACGCCAATAAATACAGTGTGTGTGTGTGTATATATATATATTTTTTTAGACTAAGATCTAAAGCAAGGAAATACAGGAGAAAGGAAAGAAGGAAGAAAGGAAGAAAAAGAAATTCCACTTTTTTAATGAAAAAGTCCATTCTGTAAGATTCGGCCTGTGTCATTCTGTCACTATAATGAAAAACCTTTTTCATCTAGCTTGAAGAATACCCTGAATATCACAAGAGGTCAGAGATGAAGCAAATGAAGATGATATCAATGAGAAACCCAAGAGATATGTCTCATGATATCCACTGGCACTGCAATATTGAACATCGATGTCTATAAGAAAAGTGAAAATTCAATTAAGCTGGACATTCTTTGTATATTACATGAAAGGTCTACAGAGACAAAACTGACAATACAAAATAAATAATTTAAATGAAACTGAGCATTCACTTTCTGCATGTTGTTTTGTATAATTCATATTTATATCACACAGTAAAGCCTTGTCTCAAACGATACAAACATGCTGTTACAGGATTTAACTTTCTAAATATTTGAGGGGGCTACTAGAATAATTGACAATTGAATAAAAATGGTTTCCTGTAAAGAAGGGTGCGCCAGCAGCTGCACAGACCCTGCCTTGGAGGTTGAGGATTGCTCCAACATCCCAGTCTTATCTCAGGAACATTGTTAGGCCGGTGGCAATGCTCAGAGTAGGAATAATATAAGGTCACCAAATGTCCCCGGTTTTTGGGAACAGGCTTAATTTTTAGGGTTCTGTGCCCACGGCAGTCTATGATAGCTCTGTGCAGACCATGGTCACTGCTCATCTCCTGCTGTGCGGCCTGGCCTGCGGCCCGGGGGTTGGGGACCCCTGGTTTAGGGTACAAATTCTATAACAATATCGTGTACCATTGTATAGTTTCACTTTTGCTCTCAACTTTACAACTTCTCAACATTCCCAACTATACAACATTGTGTCTGGTGCATCGAAAATTACATTTCTATGTCCTCCTCTCATTGAAAATGGAACAGTCAACTGATTAGTCTGTGAGGTTATCCTGCAGGCTGGAATATGTCTATGTTGTGTGGGTTGTGTAAAAAGAAAACCTTCTTTTTTCTTTCTCACCATATCAGAGTTTGTGTACTTACCGTGTCCACTGGGAAAAGGTTGATATTTTTACTTCCTCTAGTTCCTCCCAGTCAATGGATTCCATGAGTACAGTGCCTTGAAAAAGTATTCATACCCCTTGAAATTCTCCACATTTTGTCATGTTACAACCAAAAACGTAACTGTATTTTATTGGGATTTTATGTGATAGACCAACTTAAAGTGCCACATAATTGTGGAAGAAAAATGAGAAATGGTTTTCACATTTTTTTTAACAAATAAATATGTGAAAAGTGTGGCGTGCATTTGTATTCAGCCCCCTTTACTCTGATACCCCTAACTAAAATCTAGTGGAACCAATTGCCTTCAGAAGTCACCTAATTAGTAAAAAAAAAAGTCCCCTGTGTGTTATTTAATCTTAGTATAAATACAGCTGTTCTGTGAAGCCCTCAGAGGTTTTTTAGAGAACCTTGGTGAACAAATAGCATCATGAAAGCCAAGGAACACACCAGACAGGTCAGGGATAAAGTTGTGGAGAAGTTTAAAGCAGGGTTAGGTTATAAAAAAATATTCCAAGCTTTAAACATCTCACATAGCACTGTTCAATCCATCATCCGAAAATGAAAAGAGTATGGAACAACTGCAAACCTACCAAGACATGGCCATCCACCTAAGCTGACAGGCCAGGCATAGAGAGCATTAGTCAGAGAATCAGCCAAGAGGCCCATGGTAACTCTGGAGAAGCTGCACAGATCCACAGCTCAGGTGGGAGAATCTGTCCACAGGACAACTATTAGTCGTGCTCTCCACAAATCTGGCCTTTATGGAAGAGTGGCAAGAAGAAAGACATTGTTGAAAGAAAGCCATAATAAGTCCAGTTTGCAGTTTGCGAGAAGCCATGTAGAGGACACAGCAAACATGTGGAAGAAGGTGCTCTGGTCAGATGAGACCAAAGTTTAACTTTTTGGCCTTAAAGCAAAACGCTATGTGTGGCGGAAAACTAACACTGCACATCACCCTGAACACACCGTGAAACATGGTGGTGGCAGTATCATGTTGTTGGGATGCTTTTCTTCAGCAGGGACAGGAAAGCTTGTCAGAGTTGATGGAAAGATGGATGGAGCCAAATACAGGGCAATCTTAAAAGAAAACTTGTTAGAGTCTGCAAAAGACTTAAGACTTTAAGACTTCCAGCAGGACAACGACCCTAAACAAACAGCCAGAGCTACAATAGAATGGTTTAGATTAGGGATGAGCCGAACACCCCCCCGTTCGGCTCGCACCAGAACCCGCGAACGGACCTAAAGTCCGTGCGAGCTTTAGAACCCTATTAGTTATAATGGATGCGAACGTTCGAAATTAAAAGTGCTCATTTTAAAGGCTAATATGCATGTTAATGTCATAAAAAGTGTTTGGGGACCTGGGTCCTGCCCCAGGGGACATGTATCAATGCAAAAATTTTTTTTAAAAACGGCCGTTTTTTCAGGAGCAGTGATTTTAATAATGCTTAAATTGAAACAATAAAAGTGTAATATTCCTTTAAATTTCGTACCTGGGGGGTGTCTATAGTATGCCTGTAAAGGGGCGCATGTTTCCCGTGTTTAGAACTGTCTCTGCGCAAAGTGTCATTTTTGAAAGTAAAAAAGCTATTTAAAATCACTCGCGGCTAATGTTAATTCACGGCTCCCGTAACACAGAGAACAGTCATTCATTGAAACTCATTCATAAAAAAAATTCATTTATAAAAAAAAAAAAAAAAAAAAAAAAAAAAAGCGTAGGGGTCCCCCCAAATTCAATAACCAGGCCCTTCAGGTCTGGGATGGATATTAAGGGGGATCCCAGCCAAAAAAAAAAAAAAAAAATGGCGTAGGGTCCCCCTCAAAATCCATACCAGACCCTTGAGGTCTGGTATGGATTTTAAGGGGAACCCTAGCCAAAAAAAAATGGCGTGGGGTCCCCCTCAAAATCCATACCAGACCCTTATCCGAGCACGCAACCTGGCAGGCCGCAGGAAAAGAGGGGGGGACGAGAGCGGCCCCCCCTCTCGCCTGAACCGTACCAGGCCACATGCCCTCAACATTGGGAGGATGCTTTGGGGGTCTAAGACCCCTAAAGCACCTTGTCCCCATGTTGATTAGGACAAGGGCCTCTTCCCCACAACCCTGGCCGGTGGTTGTGGGGGTCTGCGGGCGGGGGGCTTATCGGAATCTGGAAGCCCCCTTTAACAAGGGGACCCCCAGATCCCGGCCCCCCCCCTGTGTGAAATGGTAAGGGGGTACAAAAGTACCCCTACCATTTCACCAAAAAAGTGGCAAAAATGGTAAAAAGGACAGGAGACAGTCTTTGACAATTCCTTTATTAAAATCTTCTTTCTTCTTTCTTCATCCTTCGGATTCTTCATCTTCTCCTTCCTTCATCTTCTTCCATCTTCTTCTTCCATTTTCTTCTTCCTCCGATCCGCTTCTTCTTGCGCTGGTCTTCTCGTCCTTCTCGTCCGGCATCTTCTTCCGTCGGCGTCGGCGTCGGTGTCGGTGTCTTCTTGGGCCGCTCCGCGCAATGGGAGGCTCCCGCTGTGTGAGGCTCCGCTCCATCTGACAGGTCTTTTAAAACGGAGGGCACCTGGTGACCCCGCCCCCCTCTGACATCATGGGGAAAGCCATCATGGAATTCCCCATGACGTCCCTGTGCGTCAGAGGGGGCGGGGTCACCAGGTGCCCTCCATTATAAAAGACCTGTCAGACGGAGCGGAGCCTCACACAGCGGGAGCCTCCCATTGCGCGGAGCGGCCCAAGAAGAGACAGAGACACCGACGCCGACGCCGACGGAAGAAGATGCCGGACGAGAAGGACGAGAAGACCAGCGCAAGAAGAAGCGGATCGGAGGAAGAAGAAAATGGAAGAAGAAGATGGAAGAAGATGAAGGAAGGAGAAGATGAAGAAACCGAAGGATGAAGAAAGAAGAAAGAAGATTTTAATAAAGGAATTGTCAAAGACTGTCTCCTGTCCTTTTTACCATTTTTGCCACTTTTTTGGTGAAATGGTAGGGGTACTTTTGTACCCCCTTACCATTTCACACAGGGGGGGGGCCGGGATCTGGGGGTCCCCTTGTTAAAGGGGGCTTCCAGATTCCGATAAGCCCCCCGCCCGCAGACCCCCACAACCACCGGCCAGGGTTGTGGGGAAGAGGCCCTTGTCCTAATCAACATGGGGACAAGGTGCTTTAGGGGTCTTAGACCCCCAAAGCATCCTCCCAATGTTGAGGGCATGTGGCCTGGTACGGTTCAGGCGAGAGGGGGGGCCGCTCTCGTCCCCCCCTCTTTTCCTGCGGCCTGCCAGGTTGCGTGCTCGGATAAGGGTCTGGTATGGATTTTGAGGGGGACCCCACGCCATTTTTTTTGGCTAGGGTTCCCCTTAAAATCCATACCAGACCTCAAGGGTCTGGTATGGATTTTGAGGGGGACCCTACGCCATTTTTTTTTTTTTTTTTTTTGGCTGGGATCCCCCTTAATATCCATCCCAGACCTGAAGGGCCTGGTTATTGAATTTGGGGGGACCCCTACGCTTTTTTTTTTTTTTTTTTATTAATGAATGACAGCTCTCTGTGTTACAGGAGCCATCAATTCATTAGCCGCGAGTGATTTAAATAGCTTTCTTCCTGCAAAAATGACACTTTTTTGCAGGGAAAGTTCTAAGCACAGGAAACCTGCCCTCCTTCACAGGCTACCTATAGACACCCCCCAGATGTGATACTGCAATGCTGTTCTAACAGCATGCACACACATATCCCCAGAAATAAAGAACATATTGTTGTCAGCAGTCAGCAGCACACTGACACGCTGACACTGTGAGTGAAACATAATATGCGAGGCCGCCGCCGCGGCGGCCTCTTATACCGTGGGGCGTGTATTAAAGCCCCTGAGCTATAATTGGCTACAGGCATCCTGCCTGTAGCCAATTATGGCTCTCCTCGCTGCCGGCGCTGTGATTGGCCAAGCATGCGGGGTCACAGTGCATGCTTGGCCAATCATCAGCCAGCATTGCACTGCGCGGGCCGCAATGCATTGCGGGGCCGCTCGCATCACACGAATTTGATGCGAGCGGTCCCAATAGTTCTGGGCTCGCCGAGCGAGCGAACACCCGGTGCTCGATTCGAACATGGGTTCGAATCGAACACCGGGCTCATCCTTAGTTTAGATCAAAGCATATTCATGTGTTAGAATGGCCCAGTCAAAGTCCAGACCTAAATCCAATTAAGAATCTGTGACAAGACTTGGAAATTGCTGTTCACAGACGCTCTCCATCCAATCTGACAGAGCTTGAGCTATTTTGCAAAGAAGAATGGGCAAAAATTTCACTCTCTAGATTTGCAAAGCTGGTAAAGACATCCCCAAAAAGACTTGCAGCTGTAATTGCAGCGAAAGGTGGTTCTACAAAGTATTGACTCAGGGGGGCTGAATAAAAATGTACACCACACTTTTCACATATTTATTTGTAAAAAATATTAAAAAACATTTATCATTTTTCCTTCCACTTCACAATCATGTGCCACTTTGTGTTGGTCTATCACATAAAATCCCAATAAAATACATTTACGTTTTTGGTTGTAACATGACAAAATGTGGAGAATTTCAAAGAGTATGAATACTTTTTCAAGGCACTGCATATTGGATCTGATGTTCCAAAAATCAAGAATGCATTGAGACAAGTATGTGCTCATCCCCCAGTGTGGGGTGATCCTCTAACTTAGCAGTACTGTAAAGCCCCATACACACGCGCAGATTATCCGAGGACCAGGTCCGTCGGATTATGTCCGTCGTACTTTGTCCGATGTTGGTTTTGCGTACACACGGTCGGACAAAGTTGTTGGAAAATCCGATCATTCTGAACGTGGTGACGTTTGTTGCCTACGACGGGACAACGTAGAGGCTAGTAGCCAATAGCTTTGGTCTTGTAATGTGATCTGAGCATGCGTAGCACTTTGTCCGGTCGGACAACCGTACACACGATCGGGTTTGGTGTGATCGGACCGGGTTGGCGGCAAATCTTTCCAGCAGGAGATAAGACTTTGTCCGTCGGACAAACCGACGAACACTGTCCGATGGTGCATACACACGGTCTGATTTTTCAACAACATTGTCCGATCGGACAGAATCCATGAAAAAGTCCGACCGTGTGTATGGGGCTTTACACTACTTGTTGGAAAGACTTCTTTGATATTGGATCTGATATCTTCAGGGATCCCAAGTTCATCATCAGGATATTTGCACAGAGGAGAAAAATACAAACAGTTATCTTTTAGGCCTTTGGGGTACTGTGTGATGGGGGCGCTATTATTGGGTGCTAAACCAATATTGTTACCATTAAAATAAAGTATATATAATTAATAATATGAATTTGTGAACAAACATATTAAAGTGCATAACTGCTTGATAGTGATACAATCAATCAAACGCAACAATTAATCAATAGTCCTTCAATGATGGTAATAGTGATGCAATCAGTGAAACGAATAATTCATCAATTCAAAGTCCATATGTTCTTTAGTGATGGGACTCCAATTCATGCACTGTCACCAAAAGCAAAACTTTATAAATATCACCCGATGTGTGTGAGTAAATTGCCTACTCACCAAATAGACATGACCCCTTTAACTAAAAAGAAGGTCAAAACAGGCTGGTATTGTGGATCAATAGACTTGCTTGTGAACCAAGGGAGATGTGTCTGGAAACTAGACATGTGCAATTCGTTTCGTTTTTTTTTCGTTTTTCGTATTTTTTTTCGATTCGTAATTTTCCGTGTCTCTTACAATGGCGCTGCTTAACGTGCTTCGAATGGATTGAACGAAAAAATTTGTACATTCGTAACTTTTTTTTATTTTTTTCGATTCGTAATTTTCTGTGTCTCTTACAATGGCGCTGCTTAACGTGCTTCGAATGGATTTAACGAAAAAATTCGTACATTCGTGACTTTTTTTTCGATTCGGAATTTTCCGTGTCTCTTAAAATGTAATATTAGCATACACATTACATAAAATTATGAATTATGCTCCGATTACGAATCTACGAATGTTACGAATGTTATGAAAGTACGAATAAATACGAATGCATCCGAATTTCGAATAAACGAATAAACGAAAATTAAACTAATGGAAAAAACAAATCAACGAAAATGTTACGAAAGTACGAATAAATACGAATGCATCCGAATTTTGAATAAACGAAAATTAAACTAATGGAAAAAACAAATCAACGAAAATGTTACGAAAGTACGAATAAATACGAATGCATCCGAATTTCGAATAAACGAATAAACGAAAATTAAACTAACGGAAAAAACAAATCAACGAAAAAAATAACTCTTACGAAAATACGAATCGTTACGAATACGAACACCAACGACTTACGAATTTACGAATCGTTACGAATACGAACACCGACGACTTACGAATTTACGAATCGTTACGAATCAACGGAAACGAAAGAAACTAAACGAAAATAAACAAATTTTTCTGTTGTGCACATGTCTACTGGAAACCTTTTCATTTATAACCTCCTCTGCACCTCGATAGCCCATTTAGAAAATAAACACGAAAGGGACCATATCGTAATACAGTTTATTTAAAAGATAGAAAACAAATTCCAAAGTGGCTGCTTACATTTGGAGGTGCCTTTGCCCGGCACTGGGGATATCAGCATAAATCACCAGACAGAAGTCTTTAGCTGCCCGGCCTCAGCTCGGTGTTCGGCGTGCGTTTCCCTGCTGTGGTGATAAGAAACCAGAAGTGGATACCTGGAAGTGACGTGACCAGAATGCGCCTCGATGTACGTTTCGTCTTACGTCTTCAGGAAACTTCCTGATGACGCCAAACACCAAGCGAAGGCCGGGTGGCTGCAGACTTCTGAGCATGTGCAGGATGGCTACCCTCACTGTATTATATGGCCTTGCCAAGGTAGACAGTGCAGGAGGGAAGGATCTGTCCATATAGTGTCAAAGATTCTTTTTACACAATGCAGAGGATTAACCCCTTAAGATTTAGAGTGAGTATAACAAGCATGCTATTCTGCATATACAGACAGATTTTACTGTTGTGGGTTTAGTAACACTTTAATTATATGAAATTTATTTTAATGGTAAAAATATTGGTTTAGCACCCAATAATAGCGCCCCCTATCACACAATACCCCAATCACTTAAATTGAGCACTTTGAACTTTGAGGGGAGCAGCTTAAAGCGGAGCTCCACCCTAAAGTGGAACTTCCGCTTATCGGATTCCTTCCCCTTTCCGGTGCCACAATTGGCACCTTTCAGGGGGGAGGGGGGTGCAGATACCTGTATTATACAGGTATCGTATCCACTTCCGGGACGAGATAGCCGGAGCTGTCCCACCCATATCCGAAGATGCCCCATTGTGTCTTGGGAAACACAGTTCCCAGGACACAACGGGGACCAATAGAGACGCGCAGCGCGACTCGCGCATGCGCAGTAGGGAACCGGGCAGTAAAGCCGTTGCGTCTTCACTTCCTGATTCCCTGACATCGGATGGTGGCGGGGCAGCCGAGAAACGAGCGGTCGCTCGTCACATTCTGCTGACACCGCTGGAACCTGGAACAGGTAAGTGTCCATTTATTAAAAGTCAGCAGCTGCAGTATTTTAGTATCCTCCTTTTACCTTCATAATCCTCTTGGTACTACCAGCTCCTCCTGAGCTCTCAGGAGTGGAATGGCCCACAGAGTAAAGAGTAATGACCTTCTTCTTTTTGCTTGGTGTCCATCCTCTGAGGAAAGGGCTACAACAGAAGCCTGCTATGCAGTGCATTGAAACATCCCCTTTTAGCAGGGCTACATTTACAGCCGTGTCTCCTCCTTCTTTCTGAGGATTCAGTCACACAAATCTTCCCAAATTCCGGCTTTGTCTGCTGTGCTGCCGGCCTCTTTAGATAACCCATAGTGCTCTGGGAATTTATTTTCTTGTCATCTGTTTGATATTTATTGACAACAGAAAAATTGTATATGTATAATATCGATACAATGCATTAAAGCCCCATACACACGGTCGGATTTTCCGATGGATTCTGTCCTATCGGACAATGTTGTCGAAATTCCGACCGTGTGTAGGCACCATCGGACATTTTCCATCGGATTGTCCGACGGACAAAGTTGTATCTCCTGCTCTAAAAATTTTCCGACAACAAAGTCCGATCACACCAATTCCGATCGTGTGTAGCGAATTCCGACGGACAAAGTGCCACGCATGCTCAGATCACATTACAAGACCAAAGCTATTGGCTACTAGCCTCTACGTAGTCCCGTCGTAGGCAACAAACGTCACCACGTTCAGAATGATCGGATTTTCCGACAACTTTGTCCGACCGTGTGTATGCAACACCAGTGTCGGACTAAATCCGTCGGACCAAATCCGATGGATTTTGTGGTCGGATTTTCCGACCGTGTGTATGGGGCTTAAGATTGTCTTTACAAGAACGACAACTACCCAAGTTTTGTTTTTTATATTTATATAATTGTAGTTTGTATTAAAGTTTCATCCAAAAAGAGTACACAAGACAACTACCCCGCTGATTTTTTTTTTTTATAATTGCAGTTTGTATTAAGAGTTTTGTGTCAAACAGTATACAAAACAGGACAACTACCAGAGTTTTTTTTTTTTTATAAATTGTAGTTTTTTTTTAAAGCTTTATTTAAATAAAGTATACAAAACCAGACAACTACCCCAGTTTTTGTTTTATAAATGTATTTTTTATTAAAGTGGTATCTAAAAACAGTGTACAAAGCAGGACAACTACAGCAGTTTATAACTAGCTTTTGAAGTAAGGTGCACATGGAAGGGCTTTGCACATCACAAAAACAAAAGATTTCCCAGCACACTTACCAGCTAGCCTGCAAATAAATCAAAAAGGCACAATCTAACACTTGACATTAAAAACAGAGGTCTTAGTTGCACACATTTGCAAATGGGGAAGCTGCACTACTTTGCCAAGGCTCCTCTGTAAAGTGAGGTCCTGAGGCCTCGTTCACACAAGGCGTATGAATCTGTACCCCGTGTGAGGGCGGTGGGTACAGGCGCTCCGTGCATCCCCGTGCAGGCAGTCACATTGCACACATTTGCAAATGTATGTGGAAGCTGCACTGCCTCGTCAAGGCTCCTCTGTACAGTGCAGTTTTTTTTTTGTTTTTTTGTTTTTTTTAATCTTTGTTCATCTGCTGTGGGTGGGCTTGCTGGCTGGCACCCTGATGTGGGTGGCTTGCTGGCTGGCACCCTGCTGTGGGTGGTCTTGCTGGCTGGTACCCTGCTGCAGGTGGGCTTTCTGGCTGGCACTCTGCTGTGGGTGGGCTTGCTGGCTGGCACTCTGCTGCAGGTGGGCTTTCTGGCTGGCACTCTGATGTGGGTGGCTTGCTGGCTGGCACCCTGCTGCAGGTGGGCTTGCTGGCTGGCACTCTGCTGTGGGAGGGCTTGCTGGCTGGCATCCTGCTGTGGGTGGGCTTGCTGGCTGGCACCCTGCTGTAGGTGAAAGAAATACATAAAGTTTAGCGCTAAACCTCTTAATAAATTAGTGCCAAAAAACGACATACATATGTGAATAAATACGTATATATGAAATAGAAATGTGATGACCACTGTATATCTAAACGTGAACAAATGGTGATATAACTAATAAATGAAATAGTTGTCACACATATATTAATAAAAAGTGTCCAATCATATTAACGTCCAGTCGTATGAAGGAAAGGAACAAAAAATTTTGAAGACAATTTGCTGAGAGTGCAAAAAAGTCCCAAGTGAAATTAAAGTTGAACGATTGTTTGACCACCAAATCCAAGAATGTATAACCACCACTGTGACAGCATCACCACCAGTAAAGATTTAGGCTTACCAGATGGTTCGGACTCAAACGAACATACGTTCTATGAGTCACAAACACTTTATGGTATCAGCAGGCAATCAGGCTGTGACATCTGGAATGGTGTCCCCAAACTTTTGGAATTGCGTCCCCAAAAACGATCAATCTCCGTACCGGAGTAGATAACATCAATTTCCAGTTGATAAGTGAAGGAGAAAAAAATAGAACCACATAGTGTAATCCCATAAAACCTGTAAATTTTGTAAAAGATAGTAACATACTTACATTTAAGCAGTGTTTTTCAAGCGCTTGTTTAAAGGAATGGTAGTAATGGAGTCCTTCCAACACGTTTCGTCTCAATAGACTCGTCTGGGCTTGCTGGCTGGCACCCTGCTGTGGGTGGGCTTGCTGGCTGGCACCCTGCTGCGGGTGGGCTTGCTGGCTGGCACTCTGCTGTGGATGGGCTTGCTGGCTGGCACCCTGCTGTGGGTGGGCTTGCTGGCTGGCACCCTGATGTGGGTGGCTTGCTGGCTGGCACCCTGGTGTGGGTGGCTTGCTAGCTGGCACCCTGATGTGGGTGGGCTTGCTGGCTGGCACCCTGGTGTGGGTGGCTTGCTAGCTGGCACCCTGATGTGGGTGGGCTTGCTGGCTGGCACCCTGATGTGGGTGGGCTTGCTGGCTGGCACTCTGCTGTGGGGGGCTTGCTGGCTGGCATCCTTCTGCAGGTGGGCTTGCTGGCTGGCACTCTGCTGTGGATGGGCTTGCTGACTGGCACCCTGCTGTGGGTGGCTTGCTGGCTGGCACCCTGCTGTGGGTGGACTTTCTGGCTGGCACCCTGATGCGGGTGGGCTTGCTGGCTGGCACCCTGATGTGGGTGGCTTGCTGGCTGGCACCCTGCTGTGGGTGGACTTTCTGGCTGGCACCCTGATGTGGGTGGCTTGCTGGCTGGCACCCTCATGTGGGTGGGCTTGCTGGCTGGCACCCTGATGTGGGTGGACTTTGTGGCTGGCACCCTGCTTGTGGGTGGGCGTTTTATGGCTGGCACTCTACTGTGTCTGGCTTGCTGGCTGGCAACCTGCTGCAGGTGGGCTTGCTGGCTGGCACCCTGCTGTGGCTGGCTTGCTGGCTGGCACCATGCTGTGCATGGGCTTGCTGGCTGGCACCCTCATGTGGGTGGGCTTGCTGGCTGGCACCCTGCTGTGGGTGGGCTTGCTGGCTGGCACCCTGCTGTGGGTGGGCTTGCTGGCTGGCACCCTGATGTGGGTGGGCGTTTTATGGCTGGCACTCTACTGTGGTTGGCTTGCTGGCTGGCACCCTGCTGCAGGTGGGATTGCTGGCTGGCACTCTGCTGTGGGTGGCTCCTCTGTTCAGTACAGTTTTTTTTTTGTTTGTTTTTTGAATCTTTGTTCATCTGGATCTTCTGAAGATGATATCAATGTCTTTACAGATGAACTGTCCAAATTTCTCATGAATATATCGGTATATATGTCCAATCCAGGTATTATGTCACATCAAGATCTATTGTCCAAATATGAGGTGGTCTTGCTGGCTGGCACTCTGCTGTGGGTGGGCTTGCTGGCTGGCACCCTGCTGTGGGTGGGCTTTCTGGCTGGCACCCTGCTGCGGGTGGTCTTGCTGGCTGGCACTCTGCTGTGGGTGGGCTTGCTGGCTGGCACTCTGCTGTGGGTGGCTTGTTGGCTGGCACCCTGATGTGGGTGGGCTTGTTGGCTGTCACTCTGCTGTGGGTGGCTTGCTGGCTGGCACCCTGATGTGGGTGGCTTGCTAGCTTGCACCCTGATGTGGCTGGCTTGCTGGTTGGCACCCTGATGTCAGTGGGCTTTCTGGCTGGCACCCTGCTGTGGGTGGGCTTGCTGGCTGGCACCCTGATGTGGGTGGGCTTGCTGGCTGGCACCCTGATGTGGGAGGGCTTGCTGGCTGGCACTCTGCTGTGGGTGGCTTGCTGGCTGGCTTCCTGATGTGGGTGGCTTGCTGGCTTGCACCCTGATGTGGGTGGCTTGCTGGTTGGCACCCTGATGTCAGTGGGCTTTCTGGCTGGCACCCTGCTGTGGGCGGGCTTGCTGGCTGGCACCCTGATGTGGGTGGGCTCGCTGGCTGGCACCCTGATGTGGTTGGGCTTGCTGGCACCCTGCTGTGGGTGGCTTGCTGGCTGGCACGCTGCTGGCACACACTGCCAGCTAAACACTACACACTTCACACTACACACTACACATTTCACACTACACACTACACACTACACACTTCACACTACACACTACACACTACACACTACACACTTCACACTGCACACGTCACACTACACACTTCACACTTCACACTACACACTACACACTACACACTTCACACTGCACACTACACACTGCACACTACACACTACACAGTACACACTTCACACTACACACTACACACGTCACACTACACACTTCACACTACACACTTCACAATTCACACTACACACTTCACACTACACACTACACACTGCACACTACACACTACACACGTCACACTACACACTTCACACTGCACACTACACACTGCACACTACACACTACACAGTACACACTTCACACTACACACTTCACACTACACACTTCACACTTCACACTACACACTTCACACTACACACTACACACTACACACTTCACACTACACACTTCACACTACACACTTCACACTACACACTAAACACTACAGGTTGACAGGCATCCTCACAGCCTGTCGATGTTTAGGAATCCAGGCATGTATATTTTCTTTCCTGGAATCTCCAAAGCCTTTACATCTATCGCTGATGGAGGAAGTCGACAGTTTGTTTCCATGTCCAAGGGCTGCAAAAAAAATAAAAAATAATATGAGATTTTGTATTTATAGAGTATATATCAGGATATTGCTTAAAGCCCAATTCCAGAAACAAGTATAAATTACCCTTGCAGTATTTGTGTGTGTGGGGGGGGGGGTGTAATAATTTATTCCTTGCTTTGGACAGCCTTCATCTATGCAACCGATCCCTCACAGACCCTCTCTAAAGCTTTCCCAGCCACGGTCACATGCTTACCCCCCCCCCCCCCCACATACAATGTAGGACTGATAGGCCTGTATTGTACATGATGATGCAGAGAGGTTAGGGCGAGGTCCCTCTTTCTCTGCCCCTGGAGTTTACAAGCAATAAAACATTAAGGTGCAGGGTGGGGGTGGGGGTGGTGGTTGCCTACTGTGCAATGAATTTCGTTTTTGAGTTGGGCTTTAACATTGACTGACTTCTTTAACACAACCTAGAACCTTCTTCCTCTTCCCATGCAGTGGAGGAGCTGATAGGATACAAATCTAGAAGCAAACTACATGTCTGGTCCCATGCCTTCCACCACATCATGATGGTCGAAGCCAAATGTCCTAGACACCCCAGACATTGTATTATGAAGCATTGCACCTTCTCACTTCATCTATCACTCCCAGCTGTGCACCAATGGGGTTTATTTACCAAAATTGGAGAGTGCAAAACCTGGTGCAGCTCTGCATGGTAACCAATCAGCTGACTTTTTTTTTTGTCAAAGCTTTATTGAACAAGCGGAAAGTTAGATGAAGCTGATTGGCTACCATACACTCTCCAGGTTTAGTAAATCATCCCCATTGTGTCTGATGCATAGAAAGTTTCATTCTTATTTACTTCTCCCGTAGAAAATGAAATATTGACTGATTAGTCTGTGAGTGTTTCCTGCAGGCTGGGATATGTCTGCACCCCCTACATTAGCTGTAAGGACACAGCAATGCCCCTTACAATAACAATCTTCTTTTTGAATCCTCATCCTATAAAGATTTGTGTACTTACCTGGCCTACTGAGAAAGGGGGATGTCCTTTCCCTTTATCCAGCGACTTCCAATCGATAGGCCTCATGAATGAATGCCGTCTGATGTCTCTGCCATCTCCAAGCCTCTTGTCCGGACATTTGCATAGAAGCTATAAAAGAGAAATTAAGAGTTATTTTGAGTTCATTTTGCACTTTTTAGAAAAGAAAAAAACCTCTGACTACACTGCGTCTCCTCCTGGGCGGTCCTTTCACCCATTGGAGGATCATAGCATGTGAAGACACACATATAGCCAAATACAGGTGCTGGGTATCTACTGATATGGATGGAATTCATATTATATTACAGCACAACAAATGAGTACACATTATGATGTGCCGCCATTAGATCCCTTCTAACTCCCTGAGCTCTTTAGATTGGCGGTGACACTTAAAGTAGAATTACAGCCACAAGAAAAGGGAGGAGATTGGATATTTTTAAAGATTTTTTTTCTTCTCATTAACATAATTTATCAGCAAAGGGCGATAAAAGCAGTTTGATGAATGGAGTTGGAAAGGGTTAGAACCTCTCTGTTAGGTTGTGGTTGCTTTCTGTGTCCCCCCCCTTGGTGAGATTTCCGTGTCCCCAGGACATGATATGAAACAAAATGTCCATAACAGGGACACAGACAAGATTAAAATGACGGCAGGTGATATAATCCTCCCCACTATATTCAAAACAATAATAAATGGGGAGGAGTTCTGCTTTAATAACCTCATACAAGGTGCACATTGGTGATTGTACCCATGTGGCATCATCTTCTGAGCCCTCAGCCCCAGGATGAAGTATTCCCATTGGATCTTCACCATGGGATGAAGAAGACAAACTACCCAACAATCCAGCTGACAACCAGAATTGGCAACACCCCTACATTATACCCCTAAAGCAGCAGCAGTAGGCCTAGAAACCTTCCCTGTGCCTCTTCAAAATTAGAAAATGTCTTGTACTTACTCCTTCTATGAAGCTCTTCAGGTGTGGGTCCATGTCCGGGGGGTAAACGGGATCTTCGTAATTCACAGCCTTCCAAAATACCTGCGTGTTGTCGTTACAGAATGGTACACTGCCTGTAGCCATCTGGTATAGGACAACCCCCATTGAAAACCAGTCGGGTTTAAACTGGTAATAGTCGCCGTTTATAACCTGCCAATCAGAGAAGAGAAATCAGTTACTTAGTTCCTACAAACTTACCATCCTTTTATAGGGGAAATAATAATATATATTCATTGAACATGTATTCTAAGGGAGGCATTTACAAAGCATCAGTATGTCCTTACTGTGGCAATAGCACTACTTTAATAAAAATGCCATTTATAAAGCACAGCGGTGGAATTGGGACTTTGAGTGCTATTACAGGGAATGGGTGTAAACCTAAAAAAAATAAAACTTGAGCGAGAGCCTAGCCTAAGAGCTTAATGATTACCAATCAGGTGATTTACATTGCAGTGTTCTGTATGCAGTCTAAAATGTTCATATTACAAGTATCAGAGGGATAGTGATTGGATTGTGATATACTGAATAGATGAGGCCTAGTGATGGGTAAACAGAGTGTGACTTACTTCTGGCGCCATGTATCCAATTGTTCCGGCTGCACCTGTGACCTTCGCATCACCGAACAGATCCATTACTGCCAACCCATAGTCTGCAATACGGACATGACCTTTGTTGTCCATTAGGATGTTGTTTAACTTGATGTCTCTATGAACGATGCCACGCTTATGGAGGAACTCCAATCCACAGGATATTTCCGCCGCAATGAATCTATAAAAGAGAAAAAAATTAGATTCTGAAGGAATTACATTTTAGTCATTAGACTTAAGTAGAAACATTATCCATGGGCAGGGGGAGGGAGATCCTGGCTCTATCCCATTACCGGTCCCACCTTTGAGGTTATTTAGGTGACCGTACGGTCGGAGTTCTGGGTATGGCACCTGCTCACCATTTCTGGTTTTACCAGATCCCAGATTCTCCTGAGAACCCATTGGTAGGATCCAGGCTGTAAACATGCTTGTCACAGTAATAGGCATGTGACCGGTACTATAAGACCCCAAGTCTCTCCTCTGCCCTTAAAAGCATTCACAACACCGAGATCTGTGTTTTTGAATGATTTTGATTTCTTAAAAATGTCAGGTCACAATGTCATCACATCCGGGTTACCATAGCGGAGAGCCGATCAAAGCCGATCACAGCTTTGTTCAGTTGTCTGACCAACCAGTAGATGTGCCGGCTGGTCGTCTGGGTCTCCCGGTAGGATGAGAGAACCTGAGAAAGCTGTGGTAGGTGCCGGGAGTGGAGGAAGTCCCCTCCTGCTGCATATAAAACGAATCCAGTGACCGCCACCTCTAAAAAACAGTACCAGGGTAATGAGGTACCGGTACTTCACTGGTCCAGAAGTGTTAACCCCTTGGTGCTGGTGGTATGCATATATGTGGCCTCTAGGTGGGTGGGTCTTAACGCTGAGAGGCCGCATATATGGATACCAGAATGTAAACAGAGCTGTCCTGAGAATGCACTCCCGGCACAGTTACCGGTGCCTAAAGGAAAGCTCCCAACCTCTACATGTGATTGGGAGCTCTCTGATCATGTGACCACTATGACAGCCAATCATGGTGGTCACATGATCAGAAACCCCGCTCCACCTCCCGGCATCAGAAACCTCTTAAAGAACGTTACTAGGTGACTGGACTGTCTCCATCTCCTTCCCCACATGGTGCAACCACTGCCCGCTTTGGGGAAACAGGGATTGCAGAATGGCATGTGTATGAACAGTCTACTTTGAACCCCAACCCTACTATGATAATATAGAGTATCTAAGCTTGGGAGAGATGCGTTGTCCCCAATTTATGGGGGATGGCGTGACATTACTCTAAAGTATCTACATCAGATCTGGGTGGACTGATGTAGCTACGCATTCTAATGGAGTCCAATGTAATTCTAAACTCCTAAAAGCCTGGATTGTAAAAGGACATATCTTATAAAGATTGCTTTCTATTCTATTCTCATTGTGGTGATGAGACTTACCTTATGGTGGAAACGTTGAGGGGGAAATGTTTTACGATGAAATCAAGCAGATCCCCCCCAGAGACGTATTCCATAGCGAAACAGGCAGAATGGCGGGTCTGAAAAGTGGTGTAAAGCTGGATGAGGAATGGACATCCTGCCGCCATCTGCATGACCTTCTGCTCTGTTTTAATGGCATCGCGTTGATCTGAAGTCTTCACGACTGACTTGATGGCCACGATCTTCTTGGTTGCACAATGAGTTGACAGAAAGACCTGAATGATAGAAAAGACAAAAATCATTTGTGTTATAGGAAAGAACGGTTCTTCATTATTGGGAAAGGATGTAACTAGCATTGGGGAGGAATCAGAAGTAGTTATTGATGAAGGCTGCGAGGCTCGATGACGGACTGTCTTCTGATATCTATGACAGGGTGGTCTTTCTTCATTTTGTGTTCCCGGCTCCTCCCCTCCATAAGGCAGAGGGACATAATTAAGTCTATCGGTAGCTGAATCAGTTTTGGGTGGCTGGTACACATTGGCTAGTTACTGGGGAGGGATTTGTTTTGTGGGTGGAGCTACTAATCTAGTTATAGGTGAGAAAATGAGAACTTACCTGTCCGAATCCTCCTTCTCCGAGGAGGCGGTGCAATATGAAGGTTGACTGGCTGTCACAGGGTGGAGGTCTTACATTGTGATGTTCTATCCTCTTTCTAGTGTCACAGCTCGGGGGAGTGACAAGAGGCGGGACTTCTGCTGCCGGATTTCTCATGGGCTTTCTAGCTGGTGCGGCATTTTTTATGATGTTTCTAATCGCTGCAACATTTTTCATGCTCTTTCTAGTGTCACAGCTCGGGGGAGTCACAAGAGGCGAGGCTTCTGCTGCTGCGTTTCCCATGGGCTTTCTAGATGGCGCGGCATTTTTCATGGGCTTTCTAGATGGTGCAGCATTTTTTATGATGTTTCTAATCGCTGCAACACGTTTCATGCTGTCTCTAGTGTCACAGCTCGGGGAAGTCACAAGAGGTGGTGGGACTTCTGCTGCCACATTTTTCATAGGCTTTCTAGCTGGTACGGCATTTTTCAAGATCTTTCTAATGGCTGCAACATTCATGGTGTTTTTAGTGTCACAGCTTGGGGGAGCCACTACAGATGACATTGTGTGGACTGCAACCCTATTTGGAATCATATTTTCCATCATCATTTTTGTAATTTCACTGGTTAAAAACGCAGAGAAAATCACAGAAATGGTCACAGAAGAAGAAATCTCAGGGAGCTCAGAAATACAGGTCTTCACTCCAAGAGAAGTCACACTCTTCTGAGCTCTACAGGTGTGAGGCTGATCTATATGATGACATCATAGAGCTGGTCACACTGCCCAATCACATCGCAGTGCTGATCACACTGCCCAATCACATCGCAGTGCTGGTCACCATGGCAACTTCAGCCAGTAAGTTGAAAAAAAGCCAGGCTGCCGCTGTGTCACATGACCTCAGCCAGTCAGCCTGCTGATCACACTGCCCAATCACATCGCAGTGCTGGTCACCATGGCAACTTCAGCCAGTAAGTTGAAAAAAAGCCAGGCTGCCGCTGTGTCACATGACCTCAGCCAGTCAGCCTGCTGATCACACTGCCCAATGACATCGCAGTGCTGGTCACCATGGCAACTTCAGCCAGTAAGTTGAAAAAAAGCCAGGCTGCCGCTGTGTCATATGACCTCAGCCAGTACATGGATTTCAACTGTCAAATTTCAAATTGTCTCTATTCTGTGGGGGAGGGGAGGAGGAGGTGACTGTTGAGATTTAAATTTCTGGAAAAAACAAGTTTATTTCTGTTTTACTTCCCATTATAAATGTCAAATTCAGATGTGTGAAAAATTACAAGAAACACGACCCGATCCATGAAATGTGCCGTCCTCATATTGACACATTTCACAAAGATAACACACCAGGATAAGGAGCCTTTTTTTTTTTTTTTATGTCAGCTCCGGAAAGGTTTTAACCCTTTCATAACCAGAACATTTTTGCTATTTAGCACTGTGCTACTTCAATTGGCAATTGCATCATTATGCAACACTGTATACAAATTACATTTACAGTTTGCTTTCCCCACAAATAGAGCTTTCTTTTAGTGGTATTTGATCTCCACTGGGATTTTTTATTATATAAATAAAAAAACTGAAGATTCAAATAAATGTAAAAAAGACAAAAAATAAATAAAAAAAATTCAGTTAGAAAACATATCTAATAAAATAGTAAAAAAAAAAAGACCAAAATGTATTTTAATTGTTTTCTTACTTACTTATACTATATATACTTACTTACTTACTATACTTACTTATAGCGTTTACAATCTTTTTGTTTTGTTTAAATAAAAAATGAATATATATATTTTCAGTTATAAAACACATCCAATAAAATAATTAAAAAAAAATCTAATTTCTACATAAATTTAGGCCAAAGTGTATTCTGATACATGTCTTTGTTAAAAAAAAATAAAAAAATTAATTTAAAAAAGTTCATATTTCGGTTTTTTGTTATAGTGTCTGCAATCTTTTTGGTAAAAAAATTTAGGAAAAAACTGAAAATTAAAAAAAAGGAATATTTTTTCTTTTCAGTTGTAAAACATATCCAATAAAATAATAAAAAAAATCGAATGTCTTCATCAATTTAGGTCAATATGTATTCTGCTACATATTTTTGATAAAAAATAATCCCAATAAGCGTATATTAATTGATAATTAAAACAATTACATTTCTTCAAATTAATTTGGTCCAAAATATATTCTGCTACATGTCTTTGGTAAATAAAAAAAAGTATATATTTGGTTTCTTTGTTATAGCGTCTACAATCTTTTTGATAAAACAATTTATGAAAAAAATAAATAAATAAAAAAAAAGGAATTTTTTTTCTTTTCAGTCATAAAACATATACAAAAAAATTATTAAACAAATCTAATGTCTTCATCAATTTAAGTCAATATGTATTCTGCTACATATTTTTGATATAAAATAATCCCAATAAGCGTATATTAATTGATAATTAAAACAATTACATTTCTTCAAATTAATTTGGTCCAAAATATATTCTGCTACATGTCTTTGGTAAATAAAAAAAGTATATATTTGGTTTCTTTGTTATAGCGTCTACAATCTTTTTGATAAAACAATTTATGAAAAAAATAAATAAATAAAAAAAAAGGATTTTTTTTTCTTTTCAGTCATAAAACATATACAAAAAAATTATTAAACAAATCTAATGTCTTCATCAATTTAAGTCAATATGTATTCTGCTACATATTTTTGATATAAAATAATCCCAATAAGCGTATATTAATTGATAATTAAAACTATTACATTTCTTCAAATTAATTTGGTCCAAAATATATTCTGCTACATGTCTTTGGTAAATAAAAAAAAGTACACTGGCTCCCAATCACCCAGCGAATTAAATTCAAAATACTAACCACAACTTACAAAGCCATCCACAACTCTGCCCCGAGCTACATCACCAATCTTGTCTCCAAACATATCCCAAACCACCCTCTCCGCTCTTCTCAAGACCTCCTCCTGTCAAGCTCTCTTGTTTCCTCCTCCCATGCTTGTCTCTAGGATTTCTCCAGAGCCTCTCCCATCCTCTGGAACTCGCTGTCTCAACCTGTCCGGCTATCCCCTACTTTAGCTACCTTCAGGCGATCCCTGAAAACTCATCTCTTCAGGGAAGCCTATCATGTCTCTAACTAATCTTTTACCACTTCCATCAGCTCCTTCCCCACAGTTACAACCTTTTGTACCACCTGCCCCACCCTATTCGATTGTAAGCTCTTCTGAGCAGGGCCCTCTTAAAGTGGTTGTAAACCCTTGTTTACAACTTTATGTTACAGGTAAGCCTATATTAAGGCTTACCTGTAGCTAACAAGGATATCTCCTAAACCTGCACGGTTTAGGAGATATCCCTGTATTTGCAGGTGCCGACGTCATGCGGCACATGCGCACTTAATACAACTGAAGCAATGGCGCTATATGCCGATGCTTCAGTTGTACTGTGCCGCTCTTGTGCGCATGCGCGGAGTGACGGCATCGCGGCTCCGGCAAATCACATCGCCGGAGCCGCGATACCCGGAAGTCACTCCGAGAGAACATGTCGGCGGTCGGAGGGGGAGATGTGGACCGATGCAGGGGGCTTCGATCTCAGGTAAGTGATACATAATTAGCTAGTATGCTATGCATACTAGCTAATTATGCCTTTGTCTTGCAGGGGTTTTTTTTTCCCCGTTTTTTTTAAGAGGGTTTACTTCCTCTTTAATCCTCTTGTATTTTATTGTATTATAACGGTATTGTCTCCCTTTTAAATTATAAAGCGCTGCGTAAACTGTTGGCGCTATATAAATCCTGTAATAAATAAATAAATAACAAATATATTTGGTTTCTTTGTTATAGCGTCTACAATCTTTTTGGGGAAAAAAATTATGAAAAAACACCAAAAATTAAAAAAGAATTATATTTTTTATTTTCAGTTATAAAACATATCCAATAAAATAATTAGCTGTCGGCTATTTGCCAGCTCCTATCTCTCCACAGTGACTCACCTGTTGATGATATCCTGCTCATCAGTCCTGCCTACTTAAGCCGTCCAGTCCAGATGATCTCTGCCTTCGCCTTGGTCACATATCTAGAGACGCTCTCCTGTGTTCCTGTTAAAGACTTGCTTGGCTGACATTCCTTCTTGCTCCAGATCCTGCTTGCTGTTCTACTATGCTCCTCTCTGGCTCCCTGATGTTTTGGCTTGTCTGACTATCTGTTCCGGTTCCTGAACTCTGGCTGTTTTGACTACGTTTACTCTATTTACCTTTTTTTATTATTATTAAACAAGTGGGATTTAACTGCACTTCTGTCTCAGTCTGATTCATGGTTTCTTACAAAGCCAAATGTTCATAACATCCATTTGACATCAAAAGTGAAAATAACTTGTGAAGAGGGTTTTACAAGTAGATAATCCACCACCAATTAGATGAAGGTTTACCAGAATGTTTGAACCCAAAAGGGCATATGCCCTATGAGTCAAACAGGCTTGTGGTGGTGTATACCAAAGATGGAGGCTTCAGATCTGGCGAATTTTGACAAATAAATCAGGTAATCCCACAAGTCCTCAAACGGCTCTCAAGGGTAGTGACCTCCAAGGTAGGTAATGAAGCAAGATGGATAAATTCTCCCATGCATTCGTATATATAGTTGGAGAGGAGAACAAAATGCTACATAGCGTGATTCCCTAAAAAATACTGGATATTTATTTGAAGTTAAAAAAACTCACATTTAGGAAGATAAACAGCACTTTTGGTACATGTATAATAGCATCGGTGGAGCCCGTTCCGACGCGTTTCATCTAACTAGACATCCTCTGAGGTGCCAGTCCACTGCAGCCATTGCAATTATATATGATGTTTGACCCCAATGATCACTTCCTGTAAAAATGATATGACGCCGTAGACATCTTCACACCCAGAAGTATTCACACTCATGCGATCTGATTCCGGTACAGACCAAAAAAAGAGTCCTGCGCCATTCTGGTGTAAAGGCAATGCGATTTCAGTCGTACAGTTTATATGGCTGAATTTGCATCGCACAGACATCGCATATGATGTGCACAGCAATGCGGTGCGAATCACATGCAATGTCTGCGATCGCACAAGTGTGAACCCAGACAGAAGGTTATTATAGGTGAGGGAATAGGACTGACCTGGAGTTATGGATGCAATTGGACTATTGCTCAGACTCCATTAAGAATCCTATAATGACAGATCTAAGCTATGGGTAATAGAAAATGGGACACATTAACCGCTTCCCGCCCGGCCTATAGCAGAATGGCGGCCGGGCGGTGGTTCAGTTATCCTGACTGGGCGTCATATGACGTCCTGAAGGATAACAGCCACCACGCGCCCGTGGGGGGGCGTGCATCGCAGCGATCGGTGGTGCGGTGTGTCAGTTTGACACACCGCTACACCAATCTCGGTAAAGAGTTCCGACGGAGACTCTTTACCACATGTTCAGCCGTGTCGAATCACAGCTGATCACGGTGTAAACAAATGGGCACTGACTGGCAACATTATGGTCCAGATCAAACAAGTGATGCCCAGCAATGCCACCCATCAGTGCTACCCATCAGTGTCCATCAGTGCCACCTCTCAGTGCCCATCCAGGCCCATCAGTGCCCACCTATCATTGACCACATACCTCCAAACATTTTGAGATGGGAATGAGGGACACCTACTAACAAACTAACACCCTTGATCGTCTCACGGGAAGGCAGAACGGGGAGATGCGGAAATAGACAGCATCTCCCCGTTCTGCCTAGCAACTAGTGACGCCGATCTCTGCTCCCTGTGATTGGAGCAGAGATCAGCATTCACTAGCTGACAGCCACGCCCCCCCCCCCCACAGTAAGAAACACACCCCTAGGCATACTTACACTGTAGGTTAACCCCTTCACTGCCAGTGTCATTTATACAGGAATCAGTGCATTTAAATAGCATTGATTGCCGTATAAATGACAATGGTCCCAAAAATGTGTCAAAAATGTCCGAGGTGTCTGCCATAATGTCGCAGTCACAATAAAAATCGCTGATCGCCGCCATTACTAATAAAAAAAAATTATTAATAAAAATGCTATAAAACTATCCCCTATCTTGTAAACGCTATAACTTCTGCGCAAACCAATCAATAATCGCTTATGTGTATAAGAATACGTATCGGCCTAAACTGAGGAAAAACATTTTTTTAATATATTTTTGGGGTATATTTATTATAGCAAAAAATTAAAAATAATGCGTTTTTTTTCAAAATTGTCGCTCTTTTTTGTTTATAGCGCAAAAAATAAAAACCGCAGGGGCGATCAAATACCACCAAAAGAAAGCTCTATTTGTGGGAAAAAAAGGACGTCAATTTTGTTTGGGAGCCACGTCGCACGACCGCGCATTTGTCAGTTAAAGCGATGCAGTGCCGAATCGCAAAAAGGGGCCTGGTCCTTTGGCTGCAAATTGGTCCGGTCTGAAAGTGGTTAAAAAAAAAAAAAAGTGGCTCCTGCGGGGGTAGCGCTACAAAGGTGAATAATTGAAGATTAAATCTAACAAATTACCTTTGCGGACATACTCCATGACAAAACAGGCCTAACCGAAGCTCCTGATCACTGCTTGCGATCAGTCATTTTCGAATCACTTGACTGCCGTGGCAGCCAATCATGGCAATCACGTGCTCTTAAGCTCCGCCTCATAAACCTCTTAAAGGGGCGGGAGGCGCCGGCGTTCCCAGCTACATCCAGTTTCTTTTCAGTGTTTTCTTACATTCCTCAGTATAAGGAATGCAGAATGAAAGGTGAGACAAGATGGTGGCAGAGGACCATGGCAAGTGGACTTCAGAAGAGTGCAGCGGGTGATAATTCAGTCTACCAGTAGCTGAAGCAATTTTCAGTGTTTGGTACATATTGGCTGGTTTATCAGGGCGGTATTTGTTTTGTGGACAGAGCTACTAAAATACATTTGAGTAAATGAGCACTCATCTTTCCAATGCCTTTTTGTCCGAGCACGTAGTACAATGTGAAAATTGAGAGAGCAATTTTGATGTCAGAGCTTGGAGTTGTTATGTCATATCCAGTGGTCTTATTCTCAGGGCTAAGATGCCCTAAAGATCTTGGAAAGACACTCACCATGCTTAGAGTGGAATCAGGGGTTACAGATGGTGGTGCAGGGCTTCAATGCCCTGTAGGTGTAGAAGAGACGTCAATGATGCTGGAGGTGCTATCAGTCCCATTCGGAGCCAAGGTGAACCTGATGGTTTTGGGGAGCCCATCATCATCTCCAGATGAATGAATGAATGAATGAATGATTTGTATAGCGCTACAACTGCGAACTGAATCGCCTCGAGGCGCTTGTCTGCTCTTGTTGTGATGCCATGTTTAGAAGAGGTAGGTCTTGAGTTTTTTCCTGAAGGCCTGATGGTTTTCTTCCAAGCGGATGTTGTTCGGTAGAGCATTCCATAGCCGGGGTCCCTGTACTGCGAATCTTCGTTCTCCCTTCGATTTGTATCGGGCTTTGTGGATGAGAAGGAGATTTTGGTTTGTTGATCGAAGGCTGCGATTTGGTATGTATTTTTCTATTTTCTCATAAAGGTATTGAGGCGCATTCCCTTGTGTACATTTGTGGGTGAGGCAGAGGGTCTTGAATGTGATCCTGTCTTTTACCTTTAGCCAATGGAGGATCCTTAGGGATGGGGAGATGGATTCCCAGGGTTTCTTTCCGGTGACTAATCTCGCTGCTGTGTTTTGGACAATTTGAAGGCGCGCAATCTGGTAATCCGGTAATCCTATGTACAGGGAGTTTGCATAGTCGAGACGCGAATTGATGATCGTTCCTACTACTACCGCTTTTTCCTTTTCCGGGATGAAGGGGATGAGTCAGCGTAGCATGCGAAGAAGATGGTGGAATCTGTTGATTACGGATCCTATTTGTGCCTCCATGGTCATCTCTGAATCAAAGATTACTCCGAGGCTTTTGGCTTTGTTGCTTGGAAGGATGGTCTGTCCAAAGATGGTTGGTGGTGTCCAAGGGGTCTTCGTCTTTTTCCTTGAGTTTGCGTCGAGGAGCAGTAGTTCTGTTTTTGCAGATGGGCACTTAGTGACACTCACCTTAGCTTAGCTGAGACAAGAAGAGCTGAAAGTCCCTGAAGGTCCTGAAATGACACTGAGCATGCTTAGGTTTGTGTCTGGGTTTCATGCCTCAGATGGAGGTGCAGGGCTGCAATGCCCTTAAGGTTTTGAAGGAACCTACATCAGGCTAGAGGTCCTAATGCTAGTCCCAGCCTTAGCCAAAGTGGGACGGGCAAGGCTATGATGCCCTGAGGATTTCTGAGATGACTGGTGGTGGTAATAGTTATCTTCTGTAGGTATGAAACAGCCAAAGCAATTTCCCATTGTAGGAAATTGCAGAAACACAAGAGCCTCTTGTCTTGCAGGTTGCATGTAATTACTTTAACCTCTTCCCTCAGTAAAGCGCTCTTCTGCTTTATAATTAATCTGGAGTTTCAATTCCTTCCACTTAATGAGGTTGTCACATAAATCATGTTAATGGTAAAAGTTGGTTGTTGCCCGTAGCAAACACTGAGCCTCCAGAGGTTTGAAAACGCATAAGGAATCTGATTATTTGCTATAGTCAACAGGACTGTTTATCTTTACCAGACATTTCATGTATTAGACCCTATGTTCCCTTCCTATCGTAAAGGACAAGTACACAAACGTGTTGCCAATAGCAACCAGTCAGAGGTTCCATATTTAATTTAGGGCTTGTTCACACTTGCAGCAGCCCTTACCGATCCTCTGAAAAGTGACCCGACGTGCATCACTTTTTTTAGAGGGTGGTTGGGAGGAAGCTGGGAGGCACCTGTTTTAACTCTGAAAAACGTTCACCGCTGGACCACAACCACATTTAATACATGTTGTTGCGGGGGGGGGGGGGGGGGTTGCACTGTGGTCCTATTCACTTGAATAGGTCACGTTTGGACATTTTTTTAATGTTGGTAATGAATGCTGAATGCGACCAATGCGACATGGGGTATAATTTTTGTGTACCACCCCCAACACAAGTGTGAGCTAGGAATTACAGTGTGAAAAAAAAAATGACAGTGTTCAATTGTTAATAGGGTAGTGGGGGGAGAATACAGACTCTGGGACTGCTGACTTCTCCTTCTGAAGCTAGTTGCCTGGCTGTTAACCTGATCCATTGGTTTCTGTTCATTCTCAGCTACTGACTGGGAACAAGTTGGCGCAAAACTTCTGACTTAACCTGCTGCATGCAGCCAGGGGACTAGTATTTTCAGAAGGCGGTCAGCAATGGCAGCCTATATATTTTTCTCAGTGTAGGTTTAGTTTGAATTGGTAGTAAACTCTGTATTTTTATTTTTACCTACAGGTAAGCTTAAAAAAAAGCTTACTGTTAAGTTGACTTAACCACTTAAGCCCCGGACCAATTGGCAGCCAAAGGACCAGACCCCTTTTTGCGATTCGGCACTGCGTCGCTTTAACTGACAATTGCGCGGTCGGGTGACGTGGCTCCCAAACAAAATTGGCGTCCTTTTTTTCCCACAAATAGAGCTTTCTTTTGGTGGTATTTTATCGCCCCTGCGTTTTTTTTTTTTTCGCTATAAACAAAAATAGAGCGACAATTTTGAAAAAAATGCAATATTTTTTACTTTTTGCTCTAATAAATATCTCCAAAAAATATATAAATTATTATTTTTTTCCTCAGTTTAGGCCGATACGTATTCTTCTACATTTTTTTGGTTAAAAAAATCGCAATTAGCGATTATTGATTGGTTTGCGCAAAAGTTATAGCGTTTACAAAATAGGGGATAGTTTTATTTTTGGGACCATTGTCATTTATACAGAAATCAGTGCTATTTAAATAGCACTGATTCCTATGTAAATGACAGTGGCAGTAAAGGAGTTAACCACTAGGGGGCGGGGAGGAGTTAGTGTGACGTGTTCTGTGTTTTTTTACAGTAGGGGGCGTGGCTGACGTCTGACGTCACTGATCAGCTGTTCCCGATGACAGGGAACAGCAGATCACTGACAGTCAGTGTAGGAAGCGCGGGGAGAGGTTTGTTTACACAGACCTCTCCCCGTTCTTCAGCTCTGTGACCCGATCACGGGACACCAGCGGCGATCGGGTCCGCTGGTCCCGTGACCGTGGTCACGGATCTCCCGACTGGGTCGTGAGCGCGACCCACGGCAGGCCTCTTAGGACCAAGTACCTGTACGTGGTTTTGCCTGCCCGTGCCATTCTGCCAACGTACATCAGCGTGAGGCGGTCGGGAAGCGGTTAATATCCCCTAAAAGTGCACCGGCGGGGAGCAGCAGTCAGTGACCTTACTGGTGCATGCTTTCAGAAGGAATAGCATACCCGCTTTGTTTCATTTAGAGCTCGGTGCCGAAGCCGTGATTCCCACAGTCTACGTAATCACGACTCAACCATTCAAGCAACTGCAGCCTGCAAACCTGGAAGGAAGCCTGGGTGAAGATGGAAGCCTCTGCAGTGGTGACGGAATGACGCTGGCTAGCTTTGTTTTAACCACTTGCCGACCAGCCAAAGTCATTATACGGCGGCAGGTTGGCTCTATTGTGCGAATCGACGTAGCTGTGTATCTAAATCTGCTTGTCCATCTAGCCCCTCCCGCCTGTCAGAAACCATGAATCAGACTGAGACAGAAGTAACCACTTATGCCCCAGACCATTTTGCTGGCCAAAGCACAGAGCACTGTTTGCGATTCGTAACTGACAATTGCGCGGTCGTGCGACGTGGCTCCCAAACAAAATTGACATCCTTTTTTCCCACTTTTTTTGGTGGTATTTGATCAACTCTGCGGTTTTTATTTTTTGCGCTAAAAAAAAAAATAGAGCGTCAATTTTGAAAAAAACACATTATTTTTTACTTTTTGCTATAATAAATATACCCCAAAAATATATAAAAAAACGTTTTTTTCCTCAGTTTAGGCCGATACGTATTCTTCTACATATTTTTGGTAAAAAAAAATCGCAATAAGCGTTTATTGATTGGTTTGTGCAAAATTTATAGTGTCTACAAAATAGGAGTTAGTTTTATAGCATTTTTATTAATAATTTATTTTTTACTAGTAATGGCGGCGATCTGCGATTTTTATCGTGACTGCGACATTATGGCGGACACATCGGACAATTTTGACACATTTTTGGGACCATTGTCATTTTTACAGCGATCAGTGCTATACAATTGCATTCATTACTGTAAAAATTACACGGGCAGTGAAGGGGTTAACCACTAGGGGCTAGGGAGGGGTTAAGTGTGTCCTGGGGAGTTATTCTGTTAGGGGGCTTGGCCACGAATGACACTTCACTGGACATAGCTCCCGATCACAGGGAGCTCTGGTCAGTGACAGTGTCACTAGGCAGAATGAGGAGATGCTTGTTTACATAAGCATCTCCCCGTTCTTCAGCCCCGTGAAACCATCGCGGGTATCCCCGCAGCGATCCAGTCCACGGGATCCGCAATCCTACTCACGGAGCTCCCGGCAGGGTCGCGTGCGTGCCGCCGCCAGCGCACACGTGACCACACGGCATAAAGAAAATTCAAAGGAACGTACCTGTTCACCTATTTGCCCAGCCGTGACATTCTGCCGACGTATATGTACATGCGGCAGCTGGCAAGTGGTTAAATCACACTTGTTTAATAATAATAATAAAAAAAGGTAAATAGAGTAAACGTAGTCAAAACATAGCCAGAGTTCAGGAACCGGAACGAATAGTCAGACAAGCCAAAATGTCAGGGAACCAGAGATGAGCGTAGTAGAACAGCAAGCAGGATCTGGAGCCAGAAGGAATGTCAGCCAAGCAAGTCTTTAACAGGAACACAGGAGAGCGTCTCTAGAGATGTGACCAAGACGAAGGCAGAGATCATCTGGACTGGACGGCTTAAGTAGGCAGGACTGACGAGCAGGATATCATCAACAGGCGAGTCACTGTGGAGAGAGAGGAGCTGGCAATTAGCTGACAGCTGAGTGGCCAACTTTGACACCGACAGACTGAGAATACTGCTGTCCATGTGTATCCTCTATGCTCCTTCCTCCAAAGTGGGGGTACTGTAATACAGGAGGTGTGTTACTGGCCAGATCACCAGGTGAAAATGGGTTGCTTTTCACAGTCAATG